>JAJIBD010003881.1:0-31049 GCA_021461705.1 Cryptotis parvus | reverse complement strand
TCATTTTTATTTATTTTTTTTAAATTTTTTTATTTTTACAATCACAAAGATATACAATTAAAAAGTTCATATTTGGGTTTTGGTCATACAGTGTTGCAGCACCCATCCCGCCACCAGTGCCCATCTCCCACCACCAATGTCCCGGTTCCCTCTCCCTCCCCAGCCCTCCTCCATGGCAGGTTCTTTATTTCTTTCCCTTTCTCTATCTTTCTCTTTTCCTTCCCCCCAGACTATGGATTACAGAACATACATTAAAGGGTTGTCATGTGTATCCCCCTGCCTCTATTTAATGCTCAGTTCTAGGTTGGCATTAGTACCCTCGACAATTGTTAGCTCACTGTTCCATTTTCTGTCTTACCTGGCCTCTGACTCCCACACGTTTGTGATAATTTCCACCTTTGACAAGACCTCCTGATCTATGTTTCACTTGACCTTGGATATTGGTATCATAATATGTACCTATATATTTATGTTATGCAGATAAATGCAGTCATTCTGTATCTGTCTCTCTCCTTCTGGCTAATTTCAGCTCAACATAATCTTCTCCATGTCCATCCATTTGTAGGCAAATTTTATAACTTCATTTTTCCTAACAGCTGCATAGTATTCCATTGTGTAGATGAACCAAGAGCTTTTTTATCCAGTCATCGATTTTTTCGGGCACACTGGTTGGCTTCCAGATTCTGGCTATTGTGAATAAAGCTGCTATGAACATAAAAGTAGGGATGGTGTTTCCGCTGCGTATTTTTGGCTTCCCAGAGTAGATTCCCAGGAGTGGTATGGCTGGGTCAAATGGGAGTTCAATTTCTAGTCTTTGGAGGAATGTCCATATTGTTTTCCAAAAAGGCTGTACCAGCCGGCATTCCCACCAACAATGGATGAGTGTCCCCTTTTCCCCACATCTACGCCAGCACTTGTTGTTCTTGCTCTTTTGAATATGTGCCAGTCTCTGTGGTGTAAAGTGGTATCTCATTGTTGTTTTTGATTTGCATCTCTCTAATGATTAGTGATGATGAGCATTTTTTTCATATGTTTCTTGGCCATTCGAATTTCTTCCTTCCTGAAGTTTCTGTTCATTTCTTCTCCCCATTTTTTGATGGGGTTGCTTGTTTTTCTTCTTGTAAAGTTCTACCAGTGCCTGATGTATCCTGGATATTAACCCCTTATCAGATGGGTATTGGGTGAATATTCTTTCCCATTCTGTGGACTGCTTCTGTATCTTAGTCACTATTTCTTTTGAGGTGCAGAAGCTTTTTAGTTTCATGTAGTCCCATATGTTTATATATTCTTCTAGTTGCTTTGTTAGTGATGTTTCATCTTTTGAAGATGCCTTTAGCTTCAATGTCATGGAGGGTTTTTCCTATATTTTCTTCAATGTACTTTATGGATTCAAATCTGATATTGAGATCTTTAATCCACTTTGATCTGATTTTTTGTGCATGGTGTTAGACACAGGTCCAAATTCATTTTTTACATGTCGCTGCCCAGTTTTCCCAACACCACTTATTGAAGAGGCTTTCCCTCCTCCATTTTAGACTCGTTGCACCTTTATCAAAGATTAAATGATCATGTGTTTGAGATTGGGTGTCAAGGCTTTCCTTACTCCCATTTTAGACTCGTTGCACCTTTATCAAAGATTAAATGATCATGTGTTTGAGGTGGTGTCCAGGATACTCAATTCTATTCCATAGGTCCACAGGTCTGTTTTTATTCCAATACCATGCTGTTTTAATTATAAACTGTACTACACTGCCTTGTAGTACAGTTTGAAGTTGGGTAAGGTGATGCCTCCCATCTTCTTTTTCCTGAGGATTGCTTTAGCTATCCTTGGGGGGTTTATTGTTCCATACAATTTTCAGGAGCGTTTGGTCAATTTCTTTGAAGAATGTCATGGGTATACTTATAGGGACTGCATTGAATCTGTACAGAGCTCTAGGGAGTATTACCATTTTGACAATGTTGATTCTCCCCATCCATGAGCAGGGAATATGTTTCCATTTCCTTGTGTCCTCTTTTATCTCTTGGAGCAGTGTCTTGTAGTTTTCTTTCTACAGGTCCTTTACACACTTGGGTAAGTTGATTCCTAGGTATTTGATTTTCTGTGGCACAATTGTGAATTGAATTGTTTCCTTAATATCCCTTTCTTCTCTTTCGTTATTTGTATATAGGAAAGCCACCGACTTTTGCATGTTGATTTTGTATCCTGCCTCTCTACTATATGTGTCTATTGTTTCTAGGAGTTCTTTGGTAGAGAGTTTAGGGTTCTCTAGGTATAATATCATGTCATCTGCAAATAATGATAGTTTGACTTCTTCCTTGCCTAACTGGATGCCCTTGATGTCCTTTTCTTCTCTGATTGTTGTGGCAAGTACTTCCAGTACTATATTGAATAAAAGAGGTGAGAGTGGGCAGCCTTGTCTTGTCCCTGATCTCAGGGGGAAGGCTTTCAACTTTTCCCCCATTGAGAATGATGTTCGCTGTGGGCTTTTCATAGATGGCTGTAACTATCTTGAGGAAAGTCCCTTCAATTCCCATTTTCTGGAGGGTTTTCATCATGAATGGGTGCTGGATCTTGTCGAATGCTTTCTCTGCGTCTATTGATAAGATCATTTGGTTTTTTATTTTTCTCTTATTGATATGAGACACAAGCATCATTTTTAACTGTGAAAAAATTAAAGGCTTTCCTTTGAGATCAGGATGCTTATTGTCTTTGCAATCTACTCAGTTTACTACTAGAAATCCTCACTGTAGCAAATAAGCAAAAAAAAAGTAACAATTAGATGTAGAAAACAAGTCAAATTATCACTATTTTCAGATAACATGATGATATCATCTCAGAACTAGGAGGAAGGTCAGGGCATCTGTCTGATGTAACCAATGTGCAACTTCCATTATGCCATTGCTTCCCTTCAGTATTCCTCCCTCATGGGATTTGGTTCAAGGAAAGTATGTTGTAAATACATCTACATACATAAGTATGTGTTTTTTGGTCCTGATGATTTTCAGCTGCTGGTTGGAACAGTTTGGTCTGATTGTCACTAGAAAATTCATTAATTCATTTCTGCTCTCTCCCTCATAAATGGTGAAATTTTAAAAAGGCAACCTGATACTTAGTGTAAAAATGCTTTACATCAGAAAATAAATAATTAAATAAAAATATAAGGCAACCTGGAGCAATAATTTTACACACTCATGTATAATGTTTGTTCAAACATGGGAAAAACCTTGCAGCTATTATTGAGCAATTTGATGAAGCAAAAAAAATTGCTTAAATGTACCCATCAGTTCTCATAGGCCTTCTTGACCTTGCCTAATCGTTCCCTAATGAGTCTACTGACAAAATTACAGTCTGGCTCATCAAGTGTGCTAAAGCTCCTAATAGCTTTCTCAGCTCCAAAATGCAGGGTCCTCTGCTTTGTCTTTTGGATTCCCATCATTCTGACTTCTGTCTCCTTAAACTACCCTGCCTAACTAACCTTGAGCAAAGTAATTATGTCCTCACTATTGATTAGGAAGGATCTCTATTTAATTATGTGTAACATGTTCTACTACCAAGCTTCCAGCTTAGTTCAACAATGTCTAGCACCTTTGCTTTGTGCTAATAATAATCATTTGGACAATGATCTACCTATCCTGATGTTGAATTTACTCTAGTTCCATATTTTAGTTAAAATACTGTCATATTTTTAGGTCATTGCTGTAGGTTTTAATAAAGCCTACCTTGAAGCACAGCTTTTTAAAATAGAAAGGGAATCATTATTGAACACTTTGCGAATGTATTTTTAGAAGGCACTAGTAAATGTGCATTAGATACAACTTTGATATCACAGTGCTTTTAAGATCCAATACTACGAGTCATTAGAATTCATTACAAAGAAAATTATTTTGCTAAATCATAAAGTCAGTTTATTCAAAGAGCAGTTTCCTGCATGCAACCTCTATATCTAAAGTATGCACACGATCACTTTCTATAAATCTATTGAAATTTCAGTTTATTTGCCTCTGTTATTTTATCTATAAATCATAGTTTCTTTTGATGAAATCTTGCTGTGAAACACCCATAGTGGGTTAGTCATAACAAATATGTAAAAATGAAGCAAATAAAAAGGTATGGAATTATTCTATGTTCATATAATATTAGTGGCCATAGAGCTTTATTCTTACAAAATAACCATTTTACATCTTTTTTTTTTTGCTTTTTGGGTCACATCCTGCAATGTTCAGGGGTTGCTCCTGGCTTTTTGCTCAGAAATTACTCCTGGCCGTGCTCAGGGGACCATATGGGATGCCAGGGATCGAACCTGGGTCAGCCATGTGCAAGAAACACCCTACCTGCTGTGCTATCGCTCTGGCACCTTACATTATACCTTTTTATTTGATGCAACAGACAGAATATAGCGAACCAGTGAGATTCACTGATCCTGGAGTGGGCAGATGCCTTTGGGCTATCTAGCATGTGACAGGGCGTATTGAGATGTTACTGGTCCCATTCGAGGCAAATCGATGATCAACTGGAAGTCAAGTGATCAAGTGATATAACTCTTACTGTACTAGATCCATAGAGTTTATAACTTATTTTAATGTTTGATTATTTTATTTTATTTTATTTTTAATTTTATGATACTGTCATGAGATATACAGTTATAATGCAGTTCATAATTGGGATTCAGTCATAGTGCTCCAATAACTATCCCTCTACCAGTGTACCGTTCCCAACAATAATGTCCCCAGATTCTCTCATCCCCAGACTGCCTCTATAGTTGGCACTTTTCTTCTGTCTATCTGTTTCACTGTCTCTCTTTCTCTCTTTTCCCCTTTTCCTATGTGCATTGTGGCTAGAAACACATACATTAAGGGTTATCCTGTATATCCCTTTACTTACATTCAGTGCTCAATTCTAGTCTGGAATTATCATTTCTAACATTTATTGGCACACTGATTCCTTCTCTATCTTACTTCTTTCTCTTCCCCACACACTTTTAGTAGATTCCACCATTGACAATTCCTTCTGGTCCATGTTTTGCCTTACCTTGGTTATTCGTTTCATATTATTATTATTGAAAAATTCATTTAATTTCAACGGATGAACCCTTCACTTTTAATTCCATACCATGACATGCAACGATTTTAAAATGCATTTTATATATTCCATAAAATTTTTATCAAACTTTCCTCTTGTTTCCTCAGGAATATAGCTACAAATTTATCAATCTTGGATATTCTTTTGAAAGAACAGATACAAATTTTATTTGCTCTTTGAATTGGTTTATTGATTTCTACATTACTGATTTTTGCTTTATTTTAATTAAAATTGTATTATATGTACTTTTGTATTCTGTTGTTCTTTTCCTACTCTATCATATATTACTTTATAATAAAATAGTACATAATGAATTTATTACACAATGATTGATTATTATAAAATTAAATAATTTCTGTTATTTGACCTTTTTACCTTTCCTGGTGGAAGCCTGTAAGGCTCTGCATGTCGCAGTTGGCACTCATCTGCTGTGTCCTGTAGAGTACCATATGAGGTGCCAGAGAGTACCCACATTGGCCATACACAAGACTTCTATATCTGTCCTACTCTATTACCTCCTTACTCTGTGTGATTGTTTTCTAATTTTTCATTTTTAGTTTGCTTATATGGTTAACAATGATATGTTTCCTGTAAAGTAGTATAAGCTTGGGTTTTGTTCCCTCATTCACCCAAAACTCTGTTTGCTCTTTTATAGGAGGGCTTAGGTCATTGGCATTAACAAAGATTATTGACATACAGGAAGTTAGACCATTTTCTCTATGATAATTCAGTTATATTACCAATTTTCTCGAGCCACCCTCGAGAACATCATGAGACAATTAGAATGGGAAGGAATGGGAGTGAAGATAGATGGTCGGCAACTACACCACCTCCGCTTTGCTGATGACATCATTCTAATAACACCAAACATTAGCTAAGCAGCACAAATGCTGGCTGACTTCGACCGAGAATGTGGAAAGATAGGTCTACAGTTGAATCTGAAGAAAACTATGTTCATGAAAAATGAACTAGTACCTGAGGCCCCATTCACTCTCAATGGAATAAACATCTCTGAATGCAGCAGTTATGTATACCTAGGTCGAGAAGTCAACATGATGAACGTCCTAAAACCTGAGTTGCGCAGGAGGAAGAGAGCGGCATGGAATGCCTTCAAAGGCATCAAAGGAATAGATAAAAGGACAAAGAACCTCCGGCTCCAGGCACATCTCTTTGACTCCACAGTTCTCCCTGCATTAACATACGCCTCAGGAGACCTGGGCCCTACGAAAGCAGGATGAGAATACTATTTCGGTCTCCCAGAGAGGAATCGAAAGAGCTATGCTTGGAATATCATGCCTCACTCAAGTGAGAGAAGGAATCCGAGGTTCTGACCTCCGTTGCTATTCTGGAATCAGGGATGCTGTCTCGTTTGCCAAGGCATCGAAAATCAGATGGGCTGGAAATGTAATGCTATTTGGAGATGACCACTGGACTAGAGCCATTACCGACTGGATCCCACGGGATGTCAAAAGATCACGTGGCCTCCCACCTACAAGATGGTCAGACTTCCTTGTCAAGACCCTGAAGGAATGCTTTGAGGCTCTTCATATTCCTGAATCAACCAGATGCCATTGGGCTACATTGGCACGTGATAGGGTCCAATGGAAATGCTACTGGCGCCCGCTCGAGTAAATCGATGAATAACGGGGATTCAAATGATCAAGTGATCAAGTGATTACCAATTTTACAGTTTTAATAGGAAGCCGTTCAATATACCATGCAGTGCTGGATTAATAAAATATCTCCATCTGAGAATATCTAACCTCTCCTCAAATCTGGGTAAAGGAATCTTTTTGCAGATTCCTTGGTATTCTGAATACATTGTTATTTTATATTCCCATAAGTAAAATTTACATTTGTGAGAGCTCCTGTGAATTTTGTTATTCCCCTTGTGTTGAGACTGTGCATCTCTCTTGGAACTTTGTAATAATTCCTCTTTCTGTTCTTGAATTTTTTATTTGAGTGTATTCTTTTTAATTTTTTCTGCTGTAGTATATAGTTTAGGTTTGGCACACCTGGGTCAAAGCACAATTGAACCTGCTAAATATCTCCTTTTTTCCCCTAGTGCTTTGTTTATTCTGATAGAGGAACCCCAGTTTCATGATAGTCTGAACAATGAAATCATTCTCTCATTCATGATAACAAGTTAATGCTTACAGATATACTAGTGACTTGCAGCTTCCACCACTTTGAGAGAATTTCTTTGCAGGACTTCTGATGGTGGAACTGATGCCCAAGCTCCAACTGTGTGAGCACTGGAGATCGATGAGGACACAATAGGAAATCTTGGGTTCACATTGGAGAGGAGGAAGTATAAGAGGAGTGAGTAGCAAGCAGTCAAATAGCCACCCCAAAGTGAGCAGAACACAAAACACTGTCAAAAAATTAATGTGTGGAAGGGTTCTGAGATTGGGCAATCAGGAGAAACCCAAAAAAGCAGTGATGACTTACTATAGGAGTTTGGGCAAGAGGAAATTATCAGAAAAGTGTGGAATGCCAGTCAGCTTGCAGGTTGAGTACTGGGGTGAGCTATAAGAATTCAATACCTGGTGAACCTTTTCCAGAAGGGGCAGGGTAGGATAAAAGTACGGCTGAGAGGGTGTGGGGGGGCAGGGACTGAGGAAAGTGGCTTAAATTCTGCCTCTGGTCATTAGTTATGTATAGCAAGGTCGGGAGCCAACAGTATATTCTTCCCCATTGTCAAAAGTGTGTGTATCTATATCTATATCTATATCTATATCTATATCTATATCTATATCTATATCTATATCTATATCTATATCTATATCTATATCTATATCTATATCTATATCTATAATTTTATTCTTCCCCCTTGTCAACACATATTAGTTAGCATATTTCAAAAACTTCATATGTACTGTTATATGTACTGTCAATTCCTATGCCTACAAATATCTTTTTTGTTTGTTTTTTGCTTTTTGGGTCACACTAGGCAATGTTTTTGCTTTTAGGGTCACACTCCTAGCTCTGCATTCAGGGGTTCCTGGTAGGACTTAGGGGAATATACATTGGGTGCCAAGAAATCAAAACTACAGCAACTAGAGCAAATCAAGTGCTAACATTCTTATGGTATCTCTCTGACTATAGCCCTAACACAGTCAAATTCAATAACTCTAAAATTAAGAATTATTTTGTCTTTTGTAATGTTTCTGTCAATTGAAATATTTTTTAAGTATTTTATTATACACGTGAGATATACAAAAAAAGATAAATTAAAAAGTAGTTGGGTTTTAGTATGCAGTGTTGGTCCATTCATGGTCCTCATCACTCAATAGGTTTTTTTTTTAGTATTTTTCTTTTTTTTTTTTGTTATTTGTATATTTTTAGCTATTTTATGCTCTGAATATTGTATTTATATAATTATGTATAATGCTATTTTAGGTTACTTATAATTTCACAATAGATGTTCCTTTCTCACCCCACTTATTCACAATGCCATTGCAAAAAACATTAACATTTTGGCTCGCCATTAACAAATTCTTTGTGTGTGGTTTCTAAGAACCAGGCTATTGTGAGCTCAAAGAATGAATTAAAAACAAGATATGACACTACTGCAGAAGATTTTGGTAACTTTGGTTTTTGTGAATAACATTTAAGATTAGCATGAGAACCAGCGATTTCACAGATAATGCAGCTCCTTATTTTACAGCTCATGATATCTCTGGTTACTTTGCAGTAGCAGCTTCTCACCATCTTCTGCTCCGTGTCTTTTCCTCACTGACTACTGTCTGTTCTTTGCTATTGATTGACCTCTGCATATAGGACATAAAGACACATGTATAATATGTATATAATATTATAATATGCTCTCTCCAGGGCTACCTTGACTTCCCCTATATAGCTATAATGGTTGTATGAATGCTACCAGAAGCCCAGACTGTTGCAGACTCCTAAGAGCCTCTGCATCTGCCCTGGGTTGCCTCCTGCAGTTCACTTCGTAGATAGGGTGGTAGTTTAAATGTGGCAGTTTATCTGACCATGTACTGGCTGGTATAAATATTCTCTCATGCTACCACGATCATCGTCGGACTAGCTAGATCTTACCAGCATATTTGCCTGGCCATGTTGGATCTCTTAGTAATTAGACCAGAGAGAAATGCTGTTTGCCTCCAAGCAAGCAAGCATGGCTTCCTGATAACTTAAAGGCAACTAAAATACAAAACTACCGTGAAGTAGATGAGACTCTTGTGAAGGCTTGAAGAAATATTTAACTGGTATTAGTATTAGTCTTTGGTACAGAGACATGCCATCTCAGAAACCCCCTTCTCTACTAGGCATTTCCAGGCAGATCTTGGCTCAAAACATTAGCATATAATAGGGCCTAGGTGCGGTGCTGGGAGAAATTACCTAAGGGCATTTGACCCTTCCTGCTTCCCATAATAGTGGGAGGTCTGAGTTGCAGGTGGTATAAACTCAGCCTGCTTCCCCTCAGTCTCTCTCTCTCTCTCTTTTGGGCTCTGTCTTTGTGAGCTTGCACCCTTCTTGTGAGTCTTGTCTTTTTCTCCTTTTTTAGAAGCCTTAACATGTGGTGGCTGCCATCTTGGTCTACGTGGCTGGGGTTCTAGCTGGGAATCCTAAGCACAGGGTTCCTCCTATTGCTGACCTGTATGCCTGAACCTGTGATAAGTAAAGCCTTTTTAAACTGCATTGGATTCCTGAGTCTTCATTCATTCCCTGCCAGCCCCGGAGGTACAAGGGGAACTTCGCTTCCCGGCACTGTCAGGGACCCCAGCGGCCTTCCCGACACCAGACAATACTTTGGCCGGATCACCTAGATTGTAGCCATGTTTCCCAGCAGTTTTCAACATAAGGCAATAGTTTGCAAACCATGATACTTTCACACCACAGGCAGAGTTCAAGTGAGGACTTCTTCTGCCTGTTCAGACATCTGCCTTTCTGTTCCCTTCTGGGGAACAGCAGTAGTACTTTACTTTTGAGGTGGCAGAGGGAGGTTAGAGTTATACATGGGAAGGTCTAAGAACTGCTACCAACAGCCTGGTCCTCTTGTCCTCCCTTTTCAGGAAACTTTGCTACTGTACTCAACTGTTATAAAACAAGAAGCAAATTAACAGCTTGCTTATAATGGACTGAAAAGACACAGGACCGAAAAAGACTGCTTTAAAGCTTTGTCTTAATATCTGGGCAAGCCTGAATTATGAATTTATCTAAGCATTGAACAAGATCTCAATACTAATTTGCATTGTTGAAAGATTTTTACCCAGGTTCTTACTGATTCTTTAAGAAGCTTGGATGCTTACCAGGCATTTTAAACAGTGTTCCTGGTTGTAAACGTATGTTTAGTCAGTTTGGGAACTGCCTTGGTTCCCAATGGATCAACAATAGCATTTAGTAGAAAAGTGTGTATTTTATTTATTGTTAGGAGTCTGATTTAACATGATCGTCAAGTCTTTTCAACTCATTTCACAGACCTATATCTAGGTCTGGAAATCTTTAATATATAAATCATGATGGTGCTAGATTTTTTATGATCTAATTTTGTTTCAAATTTTCAAGAAGAAGGAATTCCAGTACCTATTCCTGCCCCTGAATGGGACTCAGAAGCCTTGGATTTTGGGGCCGGAGCAATAGTCCAGCGGGTAGGGCATTTGCCTTGCAGCGGCCAGCCTGTGCCAGCCGGGTTCTATCCTCGGCATCCCATATGGTCCCCCGAGCATGGCCAGAAGTAATTCCTGATTGAAGAGCCAGGAGAAACCCCTGAGCATTGCCAGGTGTGATCACCCCAAAAATATAGATTTCTTGGATTTTGTTTGATCTTATGTTTACTGGATTTCTGTGATCCCAGGTTAGCAGGAGCTAGTAAAGCTGGAGTTGTGAGATTAGAAGGAAGTTATGGAGCACCATAAGTCTTGTTTCAGAACAGCTGCCAATAAAGCCATTCCTAGCCAGTATTTGGGCAAACATCAGGTTTCACAAGGGCAGTGGAAAATTGGACATAGATGATTTCCAAACCCTTGCCCATCCTTTTGCAAAACCAATCTAGTTCCAAAAATTATAGTTTATGCTTCCATGTCCCTGCCATATTTTATGATTATCCTACTTATATTGTATCCAAACACTAGTGCATATAGGATGAGACAGACCTTTTTAAGAAACTGTTAGAATCAAATTTTCCCTAGATTTTTCACTAGACAATCAAAAGGTGTCTTACCTAGAACTGTTTGTTGGTTCCCATCTGAAACTTAAACAAAGGGGGAAACTTGATGGTTGGATACCATCTCAGAGTAGGTACAAAACCTGTTGAAAACCTATGGATTAGGTGTGGAGAAGCACTGGCGCATGGATATAAAGCTGGTGTTGGAAGCCAGGAAGACGTTAGAGAGAGAGAGGCTCTTTCCTTGCATGCAGTGCTCCCAGGTTCAAGCCCTAGCACCACATATGGTTCCCCCACAGCACTGTAGAAGCTTGACCACAGGGTCAGGAGAACACCTCTAGCCATGACCATGTGTAGCCTAAAAGTAAAAATATCTACTGGCATGATACAGAGAACTGTGAGACAACTTGAGAAAAATGAATGGACATGGTACAGAGATGACAATTCTGAGTTAAATCCAGTGTGATGTCACTGAGAGTGAGCCCCAGGGAATGATCCTGGTACACAAGAGCAGAGAGGAGAAGGGGAAGGGATCTCTTCCATCAAGCTTGCTAGAGAAGCTCCAAGTGAACATGTAACATGTGCCACCTTATGCTGAGTTTATTGATGTAATAGAGGCCTCTTGGTGAAGTGCTACACATTTCACCCAGCCAGTGACCCAGAGACAGGAGAGTGAAAAGCCAATGACATGAATCCCGAGGAAGAAACAATCCTGGTATCTCTATGATATTGTTGAGCATCCAAAGAATAATATTGTGATAAAGACAAGACTGGGTTAGTGGTGAATATTTCTTCTCAGGACTATCCAAGGCAGATATTTTTTTTTATTTTGAAATTGTGTTTTTTTATTTTTTAACCTTTTTACATTTATTATTTATTTTTTGACAATTACAAAAATGTTCATGTTTGGGTTTCAAGTCATACAGTGTTCCAGCACCCATCCCTCCACCAGTGCCCACCTCCCACCACCAATGTCCCCAATACCTAGCCTGCACAAGGCAGTTCATAGACCTACCAAGATTTGTTTTGGGAACAAGAACAAGGGAATCATGGAAGCAAGGGTGAAGTACTCCACCTGTCAGCAAATCTGAGATATGATATTGAATGGGTAGAAACCCCATGAACAGTACCCCATGAAATCTGCACCCCATTGGCCAGAGTACCCTCCCCAGGAGGGTATATTTATCAGGTGCATGATGCAGAGTTAGAATCATCGGAGCCTCAGCTCGATGATTTTCTCAAAATAGACCCCAAGTTTCTACCCAGTAGGTATACACTGGGCTGTTTCCCCAACAGTGTGGGAAACAGTCATGGCCCGTTAGGTGAACACCTAGGAGTGAACTACAGAGATAGAGGACAACATTTAAGAGTACCTTGCAAGCACTGAACCTGGGTCTATTCCAGGCACTACATATAATGCCCCAACACTATCAGGAGTGATCCCTGAGAACAGTCAGGATAATTTCCTGAGTGCCACTGAATGTGACCCCCTCCAATATAAAAAAAATCCTGGCATGGCTAAGAGCTGTGGCCCCATAGGTTAAACAAAAAACTGCTTGGTCAAAGAACCACTGCTTATAGGTGAGGGGTCAAGAGCAGTTGCTCTGTAGATAAGAATCCAGGGCAAGCCTGGCATGTAGGTGCACAACCAGAAAAAGTCACTGCTATGTGAATATGAACCCATGCAGGATACAGAACCACAGAACAGTGGGTGAGAAACCAGGAACAGGGGAGGCACAGAAGTATACACGTGAATATATCTGGATAAAAATATCCATTAGAGGGCCAGAGATAGCACAGCGGGTAGGGTGCTTGCCTTGCACAGTTGACCCTGGTTCAATTACTTGGCAACCCATATGATTCCCAGAGCCTGCCAGGAGTGATTCTTCAACACAGACCAGGAGTAAGTCCTAAGTACCAAAGGTGTGACCCAAGCGGTCATCCCCCCCAAAGAATGGATCACCATAATAAAAGGCATCATAAGCCAATGGTTGTTCTTCAGTAGCTGAGGACAAAGGGATGAGGTAGTCAGTGACTATTGTGAGTACTGTAGAACTCCCATATAGAGATCATCCCGTGTAAGCAATATTCCATGTGATGGAAGTGCGAGTATCAACCTAGACAAGTTCCACTGATGTGCAGTGATACCAGGTCTCTACTCTCTGAGAAGCAGAAACAGAAGCTCCCTTTCCAATGAAAGGAAATACTCAGAGAAGATAGAGGTGTGTGAGGTGGTTCTTTAAAGAACATTTCATGAAGAAGAAATCCTTGATCATGTTATCTTGGAGGACAGGTTTAGCTATTCTGGGAGTTTTATTGTTTTGCCCACTCCCAGCGTAATCTATTTAAGTCAAGGTTCATTCTAATGAGACCTCTCTTCTATGTAAACACTGCTAGAGGGTGTGGCAGTTACAGAAGTCACCTTGATTGAATAACTTCTTTTTTTTTCTTTTTGGGTAACACCCGGCAATGCTCAGGGGTTACTCCTGGCTCTGCACTCAGGAATTACTCCTGGCGGTGCTCAGGGGACCATATGGGATGCTGATGCCAGGGATCGAGCCCAGGCCGGCACAGGCTGGCCGCATGCAAGGGCAAACGCCCTACCCGCTGGGCTATCTCTCCGGCCCCGAATAACTTCTGACTTATACATCTACTAAGACTTCTATGTTTTCTAGATTGGGCACATCTCCTCTTTATACCCACTGCACCCAGCATGGGACAGTTAGAATTTACCAGGAGATTACCACCCTGACTACGCTGAGACTATGGGAAGACTATAGGAAGGATCATACTAGTTTGCTCTAAGCAGGCAAGTGTGACCCTTTCAGCACAGGAGAACAAGATACTCAGAATCACCCTCGTTCAGATAATAATAATTAGGACCTGTGGGCACCATCTAGATTACATGAAACTCATGAAATTAAGATTTATTACTTTATATATAAGTCCTCTCTCTCTCTCTCCAGTGTTTTACATAAGAGATAATCTTGGTAGAAAGGATTAGTTCTTGGCATGACCTTTGTTTATACCTGCAATGGGGTGTGGCACTACACTCTGTTTAGAGTTCTTTGTTGACATGACCCTCCCGATTGGATTACTTTGGTGTATATAAGGGGCTGACTTGAGGCCCCTTCACTTTTGCCTTTTGGGCCTTTTAGCTTTCGGCTTTTTGGCTCCCCAGCCTTGCGGCTTTTGGTTTTTGGCTTTTTGCTCTTTGGCCTTTTGCTCCTTCTTCTAGGTAAGACTCAGCTCAGGTGAGATCCTCTCTCTTTGGTGGGAGACTTAGGCTCTTTTGTATGGTCTAAGTTCGGACCAGAGCTAAAGTTTGTTCATTATATCGGAGTGCTGTGGAAGAGCTTTTGTACTATTAAAAGCCTTTTTGGAACTGCACCGGACTCGTGAGTTTTCATCTGTTCTCCGGCGTCCTCGGAGGTAGAAGAGAACCTCTGTCCTGACACTGTCCAGGACCCAGGCGGCGTTCCTCGACAATGTTAGTCTTGTTTGAATTCCTTTAGATAACTCTGTTCAATAATGGCCTAGGACTTGATATATGGTCCTGTCTCATCAATAGCCACTATGTAGCATCAGATACCGCAGAGCAAGCAAACAGTTCAATAGAGGATTATTCATTCTGGTTTACCGTCAAGATTCCAATGGTCGCTCTTTGGGCACAGATTTTGGTTGTTTTGGATTCAAGCAACTTTGAGTTCTTGTTGACAGCATGTAAAATTAGCACCTTGGCCACCAGAATTTTCATATGAAACTTCATATTACAATTCATGTAAGCACATGTTGGTAGGCTGACATTTCAGTGTCATATATGTTCATTGTTTCTTACTGCTTAACCCTTACCATATTTTATTTAATGTATGTTCTTAACCACCCATTGGTCTGCTTCTCTACATTTTCTGTGCTTATGTATATTTATGCATCTTCATTGCTTAGCAGGTTTTGCTACCTGCTTGATTATATCTTATGTAAAAGAGGTTTTGTAGGATGACCAATCATAGATCTCAATCATCCACCTCTCCTTTCCTCTTTTCCTCAGTGATGGTACTTAAGCCATAATTTATATAACTATGTGGCATAAAAAGAACATGAAAAGTATCAAACATATGCATTATACCATGTTAGTATTAATATTAATAAGACACTTGATCACTTGACATCCCGTTATTCATCGATTTGCTTGAGTGGGCGCCAGTAACATTTCCATTTGACCCTATCACGTGCCAGTGTAGCCCAATGGCATCTGGTTGCTTCAGGAATACGAAGAGCCTCAAACCATTCGTTCAGGGTCTTGATGAAGAAGTCTGACCATCTCATAGGTGGGCGGCCATGTGATCTTTTGATATCTAATGGGATCCAGTCGGTAATGGCTCTAGTCCAGCGGTCATCTCCAAATCACATTACATGTCCAGCCCATCTGATTTTTGACGCCTTGGCAAACAAGACAGCATCCCTGACTCTGGAACAGTGACAGAGATCGGATCTCCGATTCCTTCTTTCACTTGAGTGAGGCATGATATTCCAAGCATAGCTATTTAAGTTCCTCTTTGGGAGACCTGAATAGCATTCTCATCCTGCTTTTCGTAGGGCGAATAGGGGATAAGACACAATAGGGGAGTATAAAGGTACAATAGGGTAATATATTATGTGTCTTAATACTAAGACACAATAGGGGAATATAAAGTGACATGAAGTAGAGTATAATTTAAGATTTAAGAATGACTCTAATGAAAACTATATATAGAGAGCATATACTAAAATGAGGTGAAATAATGGCCTGGTGATATCTGGGAGAAGGTGACCCCAGCTAAAAAAGCATACATACCAATTTCTGATGAAAAACAACACAAACTGTTGGTTTTCAGCTGTGTGGCTGACTAAATAACAGTATGAAACTCTTCACAATACAAAAGGTATAGAACCAGCCCAGAGTCTCTGAACTCCCTTTAAGACTCTCTTCAACTATTTCTTTGATCTGCCCTCAGGCAAGTTCAACCAACACTTTCTCTGCTCCTCTAACTTTCTAACCTGACAGCATCTCTGATCGTCCAACTCATTCCTGCCAGGCAGTCTCATCTGACTCATCAACTGTTTTTTCAAACTCCTATATATCCCCATAATTTGGAGATTGGCTGTTACTTTAAGAGTTAAAAGTCATCCCTTTAATGGATCTCTTAAAGAAACCCAACACTAAATAATACTGTAATAGAAACAAAAGAAATAAGCTATAGATATAAGTGTTATTGCCAGAAAGTTGATAGGTGCTATGGGATGTGATGAAATCATTGAGTTTTCCTTTTATTTTTTTTGGGGGAAGGAGGGTTTCCCTTAATTTGAGTACCACTGGAGGATTTTGAGTAGTAGGAAATTTTGTTTATTTCTGCTTTAAAGGATCATTCAGGATACTGGAAGAAAAATAAATAAATTAGTAAGAATAGAGGTGGGGTATAATATAGGAGACTATTGGTATTTCTTAAGCAATAAGTTATAAAAGAAGCTTGAAATTAGAATGGTAGCACTAGTGTTTGTGAAAAAAGTGAAGCATTCAGAATAAGGTTTAAGGGGACAGGATTGATATTACAGAGTAAACATGCCTTGCATGCACCTGATTACGGTTTATCTTGGGCACCCTGTATTTACTGCCTCTTCTGCACCCTCCCCAAGATTACCAGCTACAAACTTGGAAGCCCTTTGCAGGCTGAGTATGGCCCCGAGGGGGGTTAGAGGTCCCCACAACCTCATCTTCCGGCACTCATATGAATCAGTTTGTTGGGAATTATCAGGCTTGATGCCAATTGGGAGAATCCTCAAAGTATTTTAAAGACAATTCCAGGGCTTGCTGATGAACAAAAATAAAATGGGGCAGGATAAAATAAGAATAATTTTTAGCTATACTTTCAGGAGAAAAACTGGGGAAGAATAGTATGGATTACTGGACCTCAGCAGAAACAAACAAACAAAATACCCCAAAATTCCCTCCAATCGTCGAATCCAAATTGTTAGTAAACTTTTAATACTTTGGGGATCAAGCAAAAGTAAAAGGGAAAGTCATTTATGGAGATGTAGGAACTTTGGTGTATGTATACAAAGAAACAAAATGGTCAAATTTCTGAAGGGTCAAAAAAGATTGGAAAATAAAAAAGAATTTTTGAAGCAAGCAGAAAATAAATTCCAGATGGTTTCTTCAGAGCTAAGAATATTCAGTGTTTCAGAGAGAGTGATCCATACTTTTTGAAATAGTACTGAATATAGGCTGAAAATTATCAATTTAAAAAAATAAAGATTCTTAGTGACAGAAGAGATTAATATCAAAAAGCATGATTAATAAACTTGTAAAAAAAGAGATTGTGCATGACTCTACTAGGTCTCTCCTACCTATCCAAGTATCTGTTATCACTCTTAGGCACTGGCATATTGTTTGTAAATATGCAACAAGTTATCAATATCTACTTCTTAGGCGTTTTGATTATTTTAGCTATGAAATTTCTTCAATCTTAATGTTAACTAAATATTATAGGTTTGAAATCTTGTGTAGGTATAACAATTTCTCTCTCTCACACACACATTTTCTCTCTCACTCTCTTTCACTTTGCTCACATAGCACATCCAGCATTGCAGGACTTGGGGAGGTACTGGCTACCAGGGTGCTGGCCACCTGCTGGTGATGATGTTGAAGGAGGAGATTGGTGTTGACCTTGACCCCAGCTTTGATTAGGTTCCAATGCTCTGCGTGCATTCTGCCATTGAAGTCACATCCTAGGTTCAGCAAATTATTTTAAACAAACACACTAAGTGATAAACTGGGGCGATTAAGATAATCATGTAATGGTTAGACTGTTCTTTATTTCTCTATAGTTTTCTCCCTGCTCTAGTTTCTCTGTGGAATTCTGGTTTACCTTAATTTTTATGGAAAATTCATTTTTATTCTTCAAAATTCTTTTGCCCTTTTAAGCTATAGCACTCAGTAAATATGAATTACTAAAGTATATACAACAACCTTTATATAGAGTTTTATTGTTAAAGTTCTGGGTGGTTTATAAATATTTTTTATTTCTCTTAAGCATTCACATACTTTAGTAAACTGAATTGCATTCATATTATCATGCTAGCAATTTATCCCAAATGAGTATTATTGATGTTCTTCATGTAGCCAAGATATAAGCATGATTTTAAAAAGGAGCTTCTTCCTAATAATCAAAGCATATCCCTGCATTTTTGAAGAAATATCAGTTAAATTTACAGTTTAGTACAATAATAATCAGCATCTGATAAAATTGATGTCACTGTATCACTGTCTTCCCATTCATCATTGATTTGCTTGTGAGGGCACCAGTAACATTTCCATATGTCCTGTCTCATGCAAGTAGGCGCAAGGGCACCTTCTTGCTCCAGGAACATAAGGAGCCTCAAACCATTCCATCAGGTCATGGAAATGAGGTCTATAATTGTTACTGGTATTTGGCATATCAAATACGACACGGGTAGCTTGCCAGGCTCTGCCGTGCGGGTAGCATACGCTTGTAGTCATCTCTAAATCCAGCATTTATTGAGCCAGGCTGTGATAGGCTGGTCTTCTGGGTGGAGTTCTGAGAGAGGGAAGTCCAGATGTGGAAAATGGAGGCCCTCATGGAGTGGGGCGTACGTCTGGCTTGTTGCGAGGCTCTGCTGGGGTCGTGGGCCAGGGCTAGAACCCCCCATCCCTCTCGGGCACCTTGTGAATGGCTGGGCACAGGGAGGAGCCAGTAGCAGCTCTGCCCCATGTCTGTGAGTCTCCTTGTTATCTTAATATTAATTTACAAAACACTCTCCTTACAAAAATGTGCTGCCATGAAGATAGTGCAGGGAAGCCATCATCAGGCAGCAGGGGCTTGATCAATTCAGCCTTGTCTTTTAGCTAGTAGATATGCGCATATGTGTGTGCATGTGTGCAAGCATACGCATGTGTGCGTATTGATGTCATGAGTTAATTAATTTTGGTCTGGTTAAATAGTGAAATTCCACACTTTTTCTGTTTAGGCCCACAAAATTTCAGTTACTTAAATCTATTCCATTGTAAAATTGGCAGGAAAAAAAGGGGGAAATTATTAGATCCTCAGCTTCCATTTTTTCGTTATTCTTTTAAATATAAATTTCAGAGCAGATGAGATGATCAGCTCTTTATACACTGGAGCTAAAATTTTTGCTTGACTCTAGTCTTTCTGCTATGATGCTTTGGCTCTAGTCTTTCTGCTATGATGCTTCTTTGATATCTGTTCTATATGCATCTTTTATGCATTCAGTCTTCATGTGGAGAAAATTACAGTTCAGTATTTCCTCAAAAAATATATTCCATAAAATACCAAAATCTTCAACAATTTAAAGTACTTTTCCAAGTCTGAAAGGCTTCTAAGAGACAGAAAGCTCAGGAATGAAAGCTCAGGCATGAAAATGAAAAAGTACGTCTTTATTTTATCCTAAATAACTGAACTTTTCAGTCACTAGGCTTATGTAATGATTACACATGGGATAGAATAACTCCTGTGAAGCACAGTTCTGTGATTCTATCACCTGACTTAGATGGATCAAAACGAAGCAAAACAAGACAGTTGGAGTAGGAGCCAGCACAATATAAACAGCAAGATCTTTTGGATTTTACAATGGTTCTTATTCTGTTTTGGCCATTTATATGGATCTATAGTTTCCTTTTGAAAAATGGAATTAATAACATAACTATTTTTATGTATATAAAATTATCAATATTTGATTTAAGATTACGTGTTTGATCTGGTATAGTATTTAGCTCAAAATAAACTAACAAATATTAACTGTCTTTATTATTAGAAAGGTTTTTGATGAAATTGTGCAAGAACTTGTTGGACTTCAGTAGCCTCAAGATCTTTGCAAAAGATATAGCTCCTTACACAGCCCTCAGGAATGTTCCCGGGTAATTTCTCACTACCAAGCAAAAATTTTAGCTCCAGTGTATAAAGGGCTTATTTGCTCGTATTTTCTGAAATTTTTTAATTTAAAATAATAACAACAAATGGAGACTGAGTACCTAATAATTCCTCCTTTTTAAAACACCTTTTCCTTTTCATGAAAAAACAGCTAACCCCATCAAAAAATGGGCAGAAGAAATGAACAGAAACTTCGACAAGGAAGAAATTCGAATTGCCAAAAGGCATATGAAAATTTGCTCATCATCATTAGTCATCAGAGAGATGCAGATCAAACAACAATGAGATATCACCTCACACCACAGAGACTGGCACATATCCAAAAGAGCAAGAACAACAAGTGCTGGCGTGGATGAGGGGAAAAGGGGACTCTCATCCATTGTTGGTTGGAATGTCGACTGGTACAGTCTTTTTGGAAAACAAAATAGACATTCATTGAAAGACTAGATATTGAGCTCCCATTTGACCCAGCCATGCCACTCCTGGGAATATACCCTGGGAGATGAAAAACACTCAGTGGAAACACCAACCCCACTTTTATGTTCATAGCAGCACTATTCACAATAGGTAGAATCTGGAAACAATCAGAGTGCCTGAAAATTGATGACTGGATAAAGAAACTTTGATACATCTACACAATGGAATACTATGCAGCTGTTAGGCTGCAAAAATAAAGTTATGAAGTTTGCCTATAAGTGGATGGACATGGAGAGGATCATGTTGAGTGAAATTAGTCAGAAGGAAAATACCACAAATGTGTGGGAGTCAGAGGTTAGGTAAGACAGAGAAGGGAACAGTGTGCTAATAATTGTCAAAAGAGCTATTCTCCACCTAGAACTGAGCATTGAATACAGGCAAAGAGATACACATGATAACCTCTAAGTCTATTTATTACAATCCACAATATGTAAGTGAAGGAAGAGAGAAAGAGAGAGAAAAGAGATAAGGAATATGCCATAGAGTCTGGATGGGGGGGTAGGGAATCAGGGACATTGGTGGTGAGAGGTGGGCACTGGTGGAGGGATGGGTGCTGGAACACTATATGGCCGAAACCCAAACTTGAACATTTTTGTAATTGTTTATCTCACAGTGGTTATAATAAAATATTAAAAAAACACCTTTCCCTGCCTATTTTAGTATGGAATAGAATTAAAAAACTGAACTTTTGGTGGCTAAATGAAAATAGACTGGGAGTTTACATTTAACCAGACCAAAATGGATCCTAATCAATTTGCTGAAAAAACTAACTGCTGAAAAACTGATAAAAATTTTTATTACTTTTATTATGTCATCACACACATGCAAAGCACAGAGCACTAAGACTATTCTTTAAGTTTGAATTCAAAGGATATTCTATTATTAGTCACACCTGGTATAAATGATATTTATTTGAGTTCTTGAAGTATTGTGAATTCTATTGTTTCTGATTAAGCCCATTGAGTAGAAATTAATTAAGCCCATATGAAAACTCTCTTAGCTTCATTTTATTTTATACTATTTTATCATTATAATTCTTAATTTTTCTTTTATTATTATTTTATTAATTTTTCTTCTTGCTCTGCACTCAGGAATTACTCCTGGTGGTGCTCAGGGGATATATGAGAAGCCAGTGATAGAACTCTGGTTGGACATGTGCAAAGGTAAATTTCCTGCCCACTACATTCTCTCTCTGGCCCCAGCCTCATTTTCAAAGATATATGTGTGTGTGTGTGTGTGTGTGTGTGTTTATATATATATAAATATAAAATCAGCACCTACCATTGGCAAATCCTCAAATTTTTCCTTCATAGCACAGGTGGTGTAATCTAGATGTAAATTCACTCTCATTACTATTGGGCATGAAGGAACATTCCTGAGAAATTCACCAATCCCTCGGAAGATCTCTTGAGCATATAAAATGATTCCCAAGAGTATCTAGTTCTGGTAGGAACAAAGAACACCCCTGCCAATCCACACTGAAATCTAGCAACCATTATCCCTACAGCCAGAACAAAACCCACAGATCTTCTAAAGCTTTAGCCAGGTACTAAAGTGTCTTGCTGCTGCTTTTGCCTGGCTGACCTAGAGCCAGCCAGCATGCTCTGTGAACTGCCAGAACTAAGGAAACCTGCCTTTCAGATCTGCCTTACTTGTTTCCCCAGGCACTTGACATCTATAGTAGAGCTAGTATTGTGCAAGTCTGTGGCACCACCCAATACAATGGACTTTGGAGCTGTAGTTCTATGGAACTCACACAGCAAGAGAGCAGGGTCACACAGGTGCATGAGCAGCAGTCATCAGCAGGCACCAGAAAGCTTCACTCTGCTGACATCACTTAAGGAAAAGACCCTGAAGCAGGTCTTCGTGGAGATTCACATGTAATGTTGGATGAGTTGATAAATCAAGAGAAACTCTGGAAAAATTCTGGCCATAAAATGGAATACAGTGGATGGGGCATTAGTTAGATCTTCAGTATCCAATATGGTCACCAGAACACCATCAAAAGTTATTCCTGAGTGTAGGGCCTGGAGTGCCTACCACATGTAACCACACCCAATTTGGCATCTTAAGCTTTTTTTTCTGAACCACAGCTTGTGATTCCAAGGTGGCATTTCTCTCTCACAAGGCATCATTGCAAAGTGGCAGTTCTCTCTTCATAAGGGCATCATTTCAAGGTGGCAGTTCTTTTTTCCCTAGGGCATTATTCCAAGGTGGCAGTTCTCTCTTCACAAGGGCATTGCTAACATGACTCTCTCTAGGTCTGCTCTGCCTTCCGTTCAATCTCAACGATTCTGTACTTATTTTCAATTTTGGCATAGATTTTACTGTGGTCACAGAAGAATGCTGAACTGGATCTCAGGTTATGCCAATTTAACTGCCTTGTATCCTCCTTATAAAAGCAGTATCTCCAGAACTCATCCCTCTAACAATCTGAGATATTTTCCATTGCCCTATAAAACTCATGAAATATTTGTCAACAAAATAAGTTTCATTAACTATTTAAAAGAGCTGATCTATCAGAATTGTAAACAATGCCCACTCATCTTTTAAGCAGATAGGGAGAGGGTTCCTGTAAGTTCTCAGGTATCATAGAACCGTCCAGGCTGCTTGTCAGTGCTGTTATGTCATCAATGACAAAGACCTAAGAGGCTGTAAATGTTGTTGACTAAAGCTGAAGAATCACCAAATCAGAAAATAAAAATTACAATAAAATTTATTATTACTTCATTGATGGTCCTAACGATAGTATAGTGAAAGAGTTAAATACACAAAGAACATGTAACTATACCCAGAAAAATTACAAATCTAGAAGACTCGGAGTCCCTCAAAATGAGAAGAAAACAACAATTTGTATTTCATGGTGATTCAATAAATTAAAAAAAATTAATCATATTTTAGGTCAAAGAAAAAAAAGACAAAATCTAAAACAGGAGCATAAAAACAAATAAGAAATTCTAGGTTCAGTCTTTTTGGAGCAGCTCTATAGAAACTGTGAGCTTATCACAGACTTTATCAAGGGAATAATTAATATCTCTCTAAAAATGAATGGGCAAAGGCCTAGCCATTTTATTTTAGGGAATGCTATCTTCAAAGGTGTGAAACACTGAATAGTTCAATGACCACCACTCATGGCCCTGCGGTGGTTTCACTGTGGTGCCAAAATGAAGTGTAGAGAAAGCAAATATGTGCAGGGATACATCATAGCTCCTAGAATGAATTTGGAAGACAGTTATGTTGACCAACATGTTATTTACTCTAATATTTGAATGTGTGCATATGCAAATTACAGTTGTACAGTCTTAGCTTATCATATAATTTAAATAGACCAAAGATTATAAATATATATCAGTACTCCACTAATTGTTGGAAATGGTAAGGCCAGAATAGAAGTAAGCAATTGAATATAGGCAAAGGAATATGCATGATAACCCCTAAATCTGTGTATGGCAAACCACATACAATGTAAGACAAGGGGAAGAAGTAGAGGAAGAGGAGGAAGAGGAAGAAGATGAAAGAAGAAAGAGGAGGAGGAGGAGGAGAAGAAGAATAAGGAGAAGGTGAAGGAGGAAATGAGAAGGGAAAATAAGTAGAAGGAGAGAGGAGGAGGAAGAGATGGAGAAGAAGGAGGAGGAGGAGAAGAAGGAGATGGAAAAGGAGAAGGAGGAGGAGAAGAAGGAGATGGAGAAGGAGAAGGAGGAGGAGGATAAGGAGAAGGAAATGAAGAAGATGGAGGGGTAGGAAAAAAATGAGGAGGAGAAGGAGAAGGAGAAGGAGGGAAGGGGAAGGAGAAGAAGGAGAAGGAGAAGTAAAAGGAGGAGGAGAAGGAGAAGGAGGAGAAGGAGAAGGACCAGGAGCAGGAGTAGAAGAAGAAGCAGAAGCAGAAGCAGATGAATAAGAAGTAGAAGAAGCAGAAGAAGCAGAAGAAGTGGAAGAAGCAGATGAAGGCGAAGCAGAAGCGGAAGAAGAAGAAGAAGAAGAAGAAGAAGAAGAAGAAGAAGAAGAAGAAGAAGAAGAAGAAGAAGAAGAAGAAGAAGAAGAAGCCGAAGAAGCCAAAGAAGATGAAGAAGACGAAGAAGACGGAAGCAGAAGAAGCAGAAGACAAAGACGAAGATGAAAAAGAAGAAGAAGAAGAAGAAGAAGAAGAAGAGAGAGAGAAGGAAGAAGAAGAAGCCAGAAGAAGCCAAAGAAGATGAAGAAGCCGAAGAAGCCAAAGAAGATGAAGACGAAGACGAAGCAGAAGAAGCAGAAGACGAAGGCGAAGACGAAGAAGAAGAAGAAGAAGAAGAAGAAGAAGAAGAAGAAGAAGAAGAAGAAGAAGAAGAAGAAGAAGAGAGAAGAAGAGGAAGAAGAAGAAGAAGAAGAAGAAGAAGAAGAAGAAGAAAGAAGAAGAAGAAGAAAGAAGAAGAAGAAGAAGAAGAAGAAGAAGAAGAAGAAGAAGAAATAAGGAAGAAGGAAGAATGAAAGGAGAAAGAAGAGTGCTAGGCTGGGACAATGGAGAGAATATCTGGGGACATTGGTGGTGGAAACTTGCACTGGTGGAGGATGGGTGCCACAATATCATATGACTGAAACCCAATCAAGAGCAGCTTTAAAAATGTCTATCTCACAGTGTTGTAATATAAAATAATAAAATAACCCAAAGAAATATTTTTTCAAGTAACTATCATTTGAAAAAATATCTTACGAATGCAAAATTTTTTTGTCTGCTGAATTTAATGACAACTTTAATTCCTTTCCTTATATTTTCCCTGAATATCATTAATGTCAGTTCTGCTTGATATTCTATTTAAGTTTCAGTCAAGACAGGTAAGGCTCTTGGTGCATGCAGCCCACCAGGTTTGATCCCCACCACCCCATATGGCCCCTAAGCCCCACTAGGAGTGATCCCTGCTGCAGAGCTAGGAGTAACCCCTGAGCACAGCAGGGTGTGGATTAAAAAATTTTCCCACAAAGGAACACACACATTTCCTTTGGTTGAAAACAGCATTAGAAGCAAAATCATGAGAAGAAATGCATTTTGTCACTGATGCTCCAAGTCCAGCTCAGCAATGAGTTACACTCTCGTGATATGATAATGAACAATGATAAACTAAAAATTATGTACTAAATTGTTAAATATTAGATGTTTTAAATAAAATGTAAGTAAATAATAATTATAATCCAAGAGAATGGTGGTTCACCAGTTCTAAAAATAAAAATGAAAGTAAGAGAAACTACATAGATTTTGCCAGTATTTTGATATGCTGCCCTGATTTGCAGCCAAACCAAATATACACACATATATGTGCATATATGTGTGCATGTGTATATAAACATATATGCACTTACAGAATAATTGTGTTGTTGGTATGAAATCACATAAATGCTCTTATGAGTGAGTGTAAATTTGTGAAATTAATACAGCATTTTGTGGGGTAAAATGTGATGCCACTAATCTTAATCAATTTCAAAATTACCTTATTTTTCTAAGGATAAAATTCACTCAATTAAAAACAAAACTAGGGAATATCCTTGTTTAGCTCCTTATGGCTGAAATTATTCTCTGTGAATTTCACAGAAAATTAAGAGAATGTAATATGGCAAGTTAAAAATCTAAACTCTATGCTAGTCAATTAGTCTACAATTTATATATTGTAAAAGATATTTGGAACTCCCTTCACGTTTTGACCTCTTATCAAAAGCTGACAACACAACCATTTCTGTTAGCAAAATTCTACACTAATCTCTCTCTCTCTCTCTTTCTTTCTCTCTTTAATAATCAAGGGGTTAATGGGTAGGGCTCTTGCGTTGCGCTTGTCAATCCCCAGTATCAAATGTGGTCCCTGAGCAGTGCCAGAAGTGGTCCCTGAGCCCACAGTCAGGAGTAAATCATGAGTACTGCCAGGTATGGCCAAAAAATAAAGGACCATTTTGAGATATTGTTATCCTAATAATTTGACATCTTGTTGAACCACTTTTACATTAATATTGTCATTGAATTATTCAGAATAATTAAAGCACCTAGAGGTCATAATATTCAGGCAATTCTCTTGTTTTTATTAATGTTTAGAAAAAAAGTCATTGAAATAATAACTGTCATTTCATATATTTGATAGTGCCAATGATAGTGATGATAGTGTCCTTTGCTCTTTTAGAGACCCTTTCAATTCATGCTTTGGGAGTGACATTGCAATTCATTTACGGGAGAAGAGCCAATTATTTGCTTCCTGGAGCTCCTGGCTCTGCTACCAATTCAAAATGCCTGGAGAGAGGATCTGAACAGAAAACAGAACCTGATTTTTATTCTCTGAGAACATTGACAATATGAATTAAGGTGAACAGCACAATGGGAGAATATTGCAGAAAATTAGTGAGGTATGAGATTTTGTTCCATCTCCCCAAAGCCCAATTTCTATAAATTTGAAATTATTTGAATTCAGAACTCCTTCTGCATTCAGGGCGGCAATTATATTTTGCCTAGGGTGGGATAAAACTGCTGTATTTTTATGGGTCACTGCATTTTGCCCACCTATTAAATACTGTGTGTGGCAGAGGTACAAGTCAATAATTATTTAATGAAATAACAATCTCAGAAATGAAGCATGATCGACCAAGGCCATATCCTGATAAAAATATATACATTTATATCATTTTTTACAAAAACAATGACTATCCTAATATCCTGTCAAATGCAGCCAAATGAAACAAAATAGCAGGTCAGATGAAAATTATACTTACATGACTCAAAAAATACATTTGAATGATACGGCATTTCAGTTGCAACCCTAGACTGTTAGTTAAATAAATGTGCTTTATTCAAAGGACAGATATGCCCTAATTTTATAAGAATGTATACAAATATGTGAAAAAGGAAATTGTTTATTTTTACTTTTACAAGTTTCAATGAAAGTAATATGACTGTTAAAATATAGATCAATGCTAGAATATCAGGTAAACAAAAGCATAACTTCATCTTTCACCAAATGGATATTAGCTTGTAAATGAAATGATACTGAATATAAATACTATTTAAATAATAGGTTTAAAATTTAACTAGGATATTTATAATTCTTATAGCAATAATAAGGCATGGTATGAAAAGTTTTTATTGGTAAACTCTGGGATTTTCATGAAATGGCAAGATTATGTAGCTCTTTAGAAAACACCTGGAAAATGAAACAGACACACAGAGCAGACTGAGCAACCAGGAGATAGTCTTAAATCAAATATTTTTGGCATTTGGGGCGTGGCATGCAGAGAAAGCACATGCTGAGATGCAGATTTGGTTTCACAGCAAGAAGGAAGCAGAGATAACCATTGGCACCAGTGTAGGACACACTCGTAGATTCACTTCCAGAAATTTACTGTACAGAGGAAGAACTAGGGGAGAAAAATGCAGTCCAGGAAACCCTACAAATCAAAGACCCCCAAAAGCTGAAGAGAGAGACCAAAGCCTATAAAGATATTTTATTAGGGGGGGCTTTTCCACACCCTGCTGTGCTCAGTGGTTTATTTCCAATTCTGTTCAGTGATCAACTCAAGCAGTCAGCCTGTTAACCACATATAAGGCAAGCATCTCACCCCAGTAACATAACTTTGTACCTTCATACAGTATTCTTTAGAGACCTCTGAAGAATAAAATCATCAATTAATTGTTCAAATTCTTGCATGTAAACTGAAACCATCTTGTGGCTACAACTAAGTTGTAAAGGAGGAACTTTGTGTATAGTATTACTTAGAATAATTAATCATTTATACATGAATGGTAACTGTCAAGTTTGGATAACCAGTATGCATTATTATTTTCATTTCTTCAATAGTTTTATAATAAGATATTGTCATTTTCATCATATGCATTAAAGAAAGAGGTTTAAGCAGATGCAGAACTTGCAAAATTTCCAAAGTCATATAGTTTTGAGCAAGAACAACCAGTGCTAGTGTGGATGCAGGGAAAAAGGGACTCTCATTCATTTTTGGTAGGAATGTCCACTGGTACAGCCTTTTGGAAAACAATATGGACATTCCTCCAAAAATTTAGAAATTGAGCTCCCATTTGACCCCTCCATATGACTCCTAGGAATATATGGAGGGGTCAAATGGGAGCCAAAAGCACCATCTGCACTTTTATGTTCATAGCAGGGCTGTTCACAGTAGGCAGAAACTGGAAACAACCAGAGTGCCTGAAAACAGATGACTGAATAAAGAAACCATGGTACATCTACACAGTGGAATAATACGCAGCTGTCAGGAAAAAGAAGTTATGATATTTGCCTATAAATGAATGGACATGGATAGGATCATACTGAGTGAAATTAGCTAGAGGGGAAAAGACCGATATAGAATGCCTGAATTTATTTGCAGGATAAAAATAAAACATAGTATGATACCAATATCCAAGGCCAGGCAAAATATAGATCAGGAGGTCATGTCAATGGGTGGAATCTACTGCAAGTGTGTGAGAGTCAGAGGTTAGGTAAGACAGAGCAGGGAACACTGTGCTAATAATTGTTGGAAATGATAATACCAGCCTAGAACTGAGCATTAACTGAGGCAAAGGGATATATATGATAACTTCTAAATGTATGTAAGGTAAGGTAAGTAAGAGAAGAAGAAAGAGAGAGAGAGAGAGAGAGAGAGAGAGAGGAGATACAAAGTGCCTGCTGCAAAGGCAGGCCTGGAAGGCAGCAGGGAATAAGGGTACATTGGTGGTGGGAAATGGGCACTGGTGGAGGGATGGGTGCTGCAACACTGTATGACTGGAACCCAAACAGGAACATCTTTGTAACTGTATATCTCATGGTGACATAATAAAAATATCCTTAAACAAAGCAAATTATTTGTACTGCTTGCCTTCCATTAAGTGCAAGTGACAATAAATGTCACACTGTACAGGCTATATCAGTCTAAATACTGTTCAAATTTACTTGACAATAACCTACCTACAGATAAAATTCTTATTTTTTACACAAAAGGAGGGGATATTAACTAGAAAGAAATAGATAACAAGGTATGTTTTGATCTTTGAGACTAGTACAGATCTGTCAGCAATGTTTCCCTACAAAGGCTACTTGGGCTGATAATTAGTTCTCATTTACCTTATTGTCTTTTTATTATTTTTTCATTCTGTGTTACTATAAATATAATATGTACTCTTATTTCTCAATAACTTTGCTATTAAAATGTCTGAATACATATCCACAAAGGATACATATAATTAAAAATAAGACTGGAAATGCGCTTTAAAAATACTGTAAAACAAAACTGAAAATTATATTCATAGACTCACTCAACATGTCTGCTTACCCACAAACATATATTTCCATTTTAACCATCTGTAATTCTATTTCTAAAATACCTAATTGCATATTTCTACTTGCAAAGATCTAGAGGGAAGTTATTCAATTTTAAAACAAATTGTAATAATCCTTTAGTTTATTTTTATGTATGTCATTATATATGCAAATAATATAATGAAGTAAATTAATTATAGATACAAGTAATCATAAAAGCATTAGTTAATGACTATTTTCTGTATTTGCATAATATCAAGCAGCTGGTCAAAAATTGAGCATTTTAGTTAATCCTTTGGAATTATATCCACAAAATGATATATGATCATTCCCTAAAGTGTGGAAGGAAAGGATAGATGTACTCCAGGATTCATTTGCTCATCTTGAGCACATAGTTTGAGTATATATGATAGCTAACTTTGCAGCTGGGTGGGTCAGACAATAGCTTTAGATGTTGAAAATGAGTGAGTGAGTACCTGTGTATCATTCAACGCCTTGACCATAAACACCCATTAGTAATAAGGAAGAAATGTCCCAAAGGCATCAAAGAAGCTTCCCAAGATATGACACCTCTGCATGTATATTATTCTTAGTAAAGGTCAAATGAGGTTTTGGAATTTTTGAAAGAAATATTACAACTGCCTTTTTGATGTAGAAAAATATTGGGACAGATTCCCAGATTTCAGGACATCACCAAAAAGGCATTTCTATAACAGAAGTCATCTGTATCTTTTGTTTCATGAGTCATAACATTTTTTATGTTAGCCCATTAATTAGCTTAAAGATTAACTATGATAGTCACTAGCATACCCAAGCTAAAGAGATAATTTTAAATATAATAAACCAGACAGAGAAATACAATTACCTCACTTATCTGTGGCATACAGGATCATAGTTTGGAGGGAATGCAACATACAGTGCGGATTCCTAGATCACCCTTTACAACACAAAGGGAGGGGAATGTGACACTACTGATAGGACCAGTGCTATGCTGGTCCTATAGGAAAGATGATGGTATTGATAGGACCACTGCTATATTATTGTATACATAAAACTCAACTATGAATAACTTTGGAAATCCAGGTGAGACATGTCATGTATATTCTTCTTTGCCCCCGTTTATTTTAGTATTTATGCCACTT
>JAJIBD010003880.1:0-78943 GCA_021461705.1 Cryptotis parvus | reverse complement strand
CTCTACTTGTTCTCAAATTCTGACTTGGGCAAAGTATGATTTGTCACTAAGCTGGGAAGAAAACAGAATATACTTGGCTTCCTAGAAGCTTCAAGACCAGTTATTTCCCCAAACATATTTGAGCATTGCAGTAACACACCAAGTCAGAAACTAGAATACAAAAGATGGGTCTCAAATAACTAAATGAAACAACTCTCTCAGGAGGTAAGGAAAATATTGACTCTCTCTTTCTCAATATTTAAACAGCTGTCAAACCCTGACGGATCAAAATCCACTCAGCTGAAATGAACCCAAATCAATGTCCAAGTGCAGCCTTCAGACTGACAGGAGATGATCTGCAAGTCAGCCTTGTCAGTCATTCTGTTATGGGAGAATCAAGACCTCAAGCCTTGAGCATCTATGGAGTCAGCCTTCAAAACTGCCTGGAATGCTTACTAATATATATATACATATTTTTTTTGGTTTTTGGGCCACTGCTGGCGATGCCAGCTTCCCATTCAGCCTTGCAAGGGACATCAGACCTTCACTTAGTGTGGCACAGAGAGGACTCTCAGAGCTAGGAGAGTGGGTCAGGGCCTGTCTCAATCCAAGGAAACTCAAAGAGTAGAACAGCACCATAGTACCTTGATGGAAAATGGTAGGGGGTCAGGCACCAGTGAATCCCACCCACATCTGCACTAACTCCCTTAGCATGGTGGGGGCAGCAGTGCTCTCTGTGTAGTTTAATTAAGCCACGGTCAAGTGTGAGCCACTGGTGGTTCACACCAGAGCCAGCTGAACACTGAGCTCCTGCCATAGCAGATCCACCCTCAGAGGATGAAGGCAAATCCATAACAGAAAGCATGTACAGGAACATCGTGCAGCTCCACAAAGGACAGAATCACTGGGCACATCTGGCTCGGAGGCCAGGGGTCTGGGGCCACACGCAGGTGCGCTTGACCTCTAGAGTAGCCATATGTGGCAAAGCAACATGACAAATGAGAGAACAGTCACAGCCCTGGGCAAGTTCTCCACTAAGCTAAGGCTTACTTTTGGGCGCAAGCAACACTGCAGTGGGTAGAGTGCTTGTCCTGCACAGCTGACTCAGGCTCGACTGCTATGCCTGGGGGCTCCTAGATGCCCCAGGAGGGATTCCTAACTGCAGAGCCAGGACTAAGTCTGAGCACCACCAAGTGTGGTTCTAAAGCCTAATATATATTATTATATTATATATCACTGCCTTCCCGTTCATCACATCGATTTGCTCGAGCGGGCACCAGTAACATCTCCATCGTCCTGTCTCATGCAAGTAGAGCCCAAGGTATATAATATATATGTAATATAAAATATATATTATATATATAATGCATGTGTAATGTATGTGTAAGTATGTGTCACTTGAGTGAGGCGTTGGAATATCACGCCTCTCACTCAAGTGAAAGAAGGAATCGGAGCTCCGACCTCCATCGCTGTTCCAGAGTCAGGGATGCTGTCCTGTTGCCAAGGCATCAAAAATCAGATGGGCTGGACATGTAATGCAATTTGGAGATGACCGCTGGACTAGAGCCGTTATCGACTGGATCCCACGAGATGTCAAAGCGATCACGTGGCCGCCCACCTACAAGATGGTCAGACTTCTTTGTCAAGCGGTTTGAGGCTCTTTGTACTCCTGAAGCAACCAGATGCCATTGGGCTACAATGGCACGTGATAGGGTCAAATGGAAATATTACTGGCACCCGCATGAGCAAATTGATGAATAACGAGATGTCAAGTGATCAAGAATGTATGTGTACTTCTGAACTTTATATATGTATGCTTAGTAAAAAAAAACTGCAAATTTTTAAACCTCCTTACACTCCTATCTATTACTAAACTATCTCATACTGATGAAAACTTAATGGAGTAAAATTGAGTAATTAATTAGAATTGGTTCACATTAAAGTCAGAAAAAATCCAACTGTTTAGCAAAGGTTTATAAATTGTTCTTTTGAAGAAATTCAAAGGTCTTATAATTAAGAACTTTTATACAACAATGAAGATTTAAACTAAGACACTTTATTTTATATCAGATTCCAACCGAAATTTATTTTTTTTCCAACCGAAATTTTATAGGGAAAGATATTTATATGATTAAAACATAAAAAACAAAAAGGGGGTTGGAAAGATGGTAAAGAGGATAAGGTGTTTGCCTGGCTTGCAGCTGACCTAGTTCAAGCCCTGTTACCCCACTACGATCCCCAAACACTGGCTCTCAGGAGCAAGGCTGGGTGTGGTTCCAAAACCAAACAGAAGAGAAGCAGCCCAATGGGCTGAGTGCCTGCTTCACAAGTGTTCAATCCCCAACACCACACAGTGACACCTCAAGTACTGCGCCAGGAATAGCCTGAGCACTGCTGGGTGTATGTGGACCCAAAGCCAACATTAAGTCTCAGGGGCCAGAGGTATTGCTGAAAGGGCTGCATGTGGGAGGTCTGGGCTTGATTCTCAGCACCACATGTTCCAGTGAGCACTGCTGGAGTGACTCCATGCACAGAGCCACAAACAGCCTCTGAATACTAGCAGGTGTGGTCCAAAGTGAAACCAAAGATTCTAGAGAGTACACACAACAGGGAAGGCAGTTCGAAATGGACTGTATGCCGAGGGAACAAGCCCTTGCACCTTGTGACTTCCTGCATAAATCTTGGAAGCCCTTGTGTGCTGCTTACGTGACTCTGCAGCTGTTGGCATCTCTACCCCCCAGCACAGTGGCCAACTACACAGAGGTGCACTAATCCCAGCGTAATGGCCAACTACACAATAGGGGTGGCCTATAGGAGGTCAAGTACACAGGGGTTCCCCAACCCCAGCACAATGGCCAAATACATAGGAGTACTTTAACCCCCAGTACAATGGCCAACTACACAGGAGTCCCCTAACCCCAGCACAATGGCCAAAGCACAGGGGGTGCCCCTGCTTCTGTATGCAACATTTTATTGCAAGTGTTCTGACACGCCCAGCAGCTACTCCTAGCTTGGGTTCAGGGCACATACTCCTAGCTTGCTGGGATATTAAACCAGGCTTGTAGCCGAGCTGCATACAAGATGTCTTAATCCCTAAATCCCCCAATCCATGTACATATTTTAATAAACTCATAAGCACTTATCAGAAATGCCTTATGTCTCTTCCTACCACTCCCTACCCTTTGTACAAAGAGACACTGTTAAAAATTGATATTTAGGGGCTGGAGTAACAGTACAGAGGGTAGGGCATTCCCCTTGCAAGCGGCTGACCTGCGTTTGATCCCCCAGCATCCCATATGGTTCTGAGCACCGCCAGGAATAAGTCCTGAGTGCAGAGTCTGGAGTAACCCTAAGCATCACAGTTGTGATCCAAAACACCAAACAAACTGATATTTAAATAAATAAGGTGTTCAAAGGACAGTCCAAAGTGGTTCATTAAGGAAAGTTACATGGAGATAGATTAGCAAAGACAGGAGTAAATGAAGAGACTCAAATATTAGTAAAGGAGGAGACTCAGACATTTAAGCCTGTTGGCCTCTCTCCAAATCATTTTACTTCTTGAAGAATGGGTGTAAGGAAATCCCAGGGTTCCAGTGACTCCTGGCACCTGACAAAAAGAGAAACTGGAGTTTACTATATGGAAAGGCAGAGGGCAAGAGGGAGGGGAGAAGGTCACGCAGAGCCAGCCCTAAAGGAAAGCAGCAAAGGGGGCAGAGAGGGGGGAAGGGAGATGGTCACCCAGAGGCCATCTAAAGGAGGGCAAAAGAGAGAGGAGATGGTCACCCATACCAGATCTTCGTGAGGTGCCCTCTTAGGGGTTCATGCTGGAGAGAGGCAATGCATAAATATTGACCAACTCAAACGTCTTAATAGTAGGTTGTAAGCATCACTTTCAATTCAATATTTAACAATGACAATCTACCATCATTTTGTTCTAAAGCTAGTAAGGCCGTTTAAACTCACTTTTCCAATACCATCTTCCTTATTTGTTGCTTACTGCTGCAATTGTTACATGGACCAAAGTGGACAGCATTAAGTGGGTGCCACTTGGGGATGACATTCGTAGAAGGTGACCAGATTCTTCAGACACCTAGATTAAAAAAAAAAAAAAAAAAGAAACATAACTTAAAACACAACATAACGATGTCACTGTCATCCCAAAATTCCAAAACAGGATTGGACCACCGTCTCCTTCGTGGAAAATTCTACTTCATGCAAGGGAAGTAATTTTTTGGGAATATACTGCACTGAGCAAGCAAGTCTCAGAGGCCTAAAATCTACGTGGGAGCCATGGTCCTGCCACTCGCTGGTGTTTTTGCTGTGCCTGGTGGGTGGAGAGTGATTAGCAATGACAGCTGTGAAAGCAGGTTATCTGTTCTCATCCTCATCTGACCAGCGACATGCTGATGTCCACTGTGCGTGAAACACTGGCGTTTACTCTGTTCTCATGCATTCGTGGTGATGGGGTGTCGGAGATCAAACCCAGGTCAGATGCATGCAAAGCACGCACCTTACCGACTGTACTTTCTCTTAGAACAATTTCAACTTGTATGAAATCATAAAACTCCCTGAACAGCCAAAGCTGTTTAGAGAAAAAAAAGACAAGAAATACTGCGATTCCTGATTTTAAATTACACTATAAAGCAGGAATCATCAAAATGGTGTGGTACTAGAAAAAGATTCTCAGGAAAGGAACCGAGAGCTCAAAAATAATCTTTCTGCACCCAAAAAATATCTGCACACAATACATCAGCAAAAGGGCTAACACGCTGAGGTTGGAGAGATAGCACAGCGGGTAGGGGCGTTTACCTTGCACGCGGCTGACCCGGTTCAATCCCGGCATCCCATATGGTCCCCCAAGCTCTGCCAGGAGTAATTCCTGAGCGAAGAGCCAGGAGTAACCCCTGATCATCGCTGGGTGTGACTAAAAAAGCGAAATGAATGAATGAATGAACGAATGAATGAATGAATGAATGGCTAACATGCAAAATATATTTACACAGTGTTACTCTATGACAAAGATGCTGGGTGCATGAGGTGGAGTGAGGAAACCCTCAACAGATGGGGCTTCTGCAACACAAACCAGGGGAGGACAAAGAGGGAAGGTCCATCTCATGGGCCTTACACAAACAATGTTTACGCAAAGTGGAAGAAAGCCCTTGAGATCAAACTAGAGTCCGTAAACCAGAGGGGAAAGGCAGGCAGACTATTTCAGCACAGGGCCTCAGAGGCATTAAAAATGACTTGATTCCACTGGCTAAAATAAACAAATGAACAAGTTCAATGTACTACAAATTAAGACGTTTTTACATGGGAAAAAAACCTTCGCTAAAACAGAAAGACACCCTACCAAGTGGGAAAAAGTATCTGCACACAATACATCAGATAAAGGGCTAATATCTGAAATATATAAAGCACGGACACAGCTCAGGAACAAAAATACCAGCAAAAAGGGCTGAGCCGAGTAGACACTTCCACAGAGATGACACAAGAACCACCAACAGCGCATGAGTGTTCAACATCACTTGGTATTAGGGAGATACAAATCAGTGCAGTGAAAATGAGCCACTTTTTCCTCCTTTTTTATTTCAAGATTTTAGTTCACACCGACAATGTGCAAGGATTACTGCCCAGGGCTTGCGACTGATTCTATACTCAAGGATGATTTTTTTTTTGCTACTGCACAGCATTTACTTATTTATTTATCTATTTATTTATTTATTTATTATTTATTTATTTATTTGATGTTTTATTATGCCATTGTGAGATATACAATTACAAAGATGTTCATGTTTGGGTTTCGGCCATAGAGTGTTCAAGCACCCATCCCTCCACCAGTACCCATTTCTCACCACCAATGTCCCCGATTCCCTCCCCCCTCTCTAGCCTGCCTCCATGGCAGGTTCTTTATCTCTTTCTCTCTTTCTTTCTCTTTCTCTCTCTTCCTTCTCTTACATATTGTGGACTGGAATACATACACTTAGAGGTTATCATGTGTATCTTTTTGCCTGTATTTAATGCTCAGTTCTAGGTTCGTATTAGCACTTTTTTTTTCTTTTTTTGCTTTTTGGGTCACACCCGGCGATGCTCAGGGATTACTCCTGGCTCTGCACTCAGGAACCACTCCTGGCGGTGCTCGGGGGACCATATGGGATGCCAAGGATTGAACCTGGGCCGGCACAGGCCGGCCGTGGTGTAAGGCAAATGCCCTACCCGCTGGGCTATCGCTCTGGCCCCATCAGTATTAGCACTTATGACAACTATCAGCACACTATTCCCTTCTCTGTCTTACTTAACCTCTGACTCCCATACGTTTGTGGTAATTTCAGGGATGACTTTTGAGGGCAGTTTAGGGTGCTGGGGATTGAACCCAGAACACCTGCCAGTGCCTACCCACTGGCTCATGCAGTTTCCCTTGGTGTAAGAATGACCTGTTTCTCAAGGTCTGAGACAATCAGTGTTAACAAGGCAAGAAGAGACTCATTTGCTCTGTGAGAATGTTTGGAAACTATGAACAACAACTTGGAGATGTCTCAAAAACTAAAGAGTTCCCAAATAACCAACCGATTCCACTTTTTTTATCTACTCTGCACAAAACTGTAGCCCTGCATCCAACGGAGTACAGAAATAACCCAAGGCCCCAAAACAGAGCAATGGTCAGAGGAGCCACTTTTTTTTGTGGTGTATAGATGCAGAGCCAGAAGATGCAGATGCTGAGAGAGAGAGAGAGGAAGGATGAAAAAAGGACTCCTGTCTTCAAAAAACCCTTGAGCTCATCCACCAACATGGTAAGGTGCGAGCCTCAGGCGGCCAGATGCTAACAATCAAGCTTGCAAAGCAGTGCAGAGAAGCGATAAAGACCTCAAAGAAAGAAGAGCAGAAGTGCTGGAGGATGCAGCAGAAGCCGGGAAAAAGCATTCACAACGCCTGCCTGTCCTTCGCCAAATATAAGACAAAAATGACTGCCCTCCGACGTCCTGATGGATCTATCACATCTTCCAGAAAAGAAATAGAGAAGATTATCCATGACTTCTACTCGGATCTCTTTGATAGTCACGACCACCTACCCACATACCAAATTCCGCAGGATGGATATGTCATTCCCAACGTTCTCCCTTCTGAATTCAACATGCTATTTCGCCGGTTAAGAAAGGAAAAGCATCAGGCCCAGACAAGAGCAAACCCGAACACCTGAAGAATCTGCCGTGAGCTCTCATCAATACACTGGCTCAACTCTTCACACGCTACCTGTCTGAATGTAAGGTGCCCTCCCAATGGAAAACCAGCAGGACAGTTCTACTGTTCAAGAAGGGAGACATTCACTACATTGGCAACTATCGCCCCATCTGCCTGTTGTCTGTCATCTATAAACTGTTCACTCGAGTCACCCTGAACAGGATTGGCAGAACATTAGATGACTAACAACCATGCGAGCAAGCTGGCTTCCGAAAAGGATTCAGCACAATCAACCATATCCACACGGTAACCAAACTCATTGAAGTCTATAGAGAATTCAAGATGTCTCTCTGTCTCGACAATTAGAATGGGAAGGAATGGGAGTGAAGATAGATGGTCGGTAACTGCACCACCTCCGCTTCGCTGATGACATCGTTCTAATAACACCAAACATCAACCAAGCGGCACAAAATGCTGGCTGACTTTGACCGAGAATGTGAAAAGATAGGTCTACAGCTGAATCTCAACAAAACTATGTTCATGAGAAATGAACTAGTTCCAGAGGCCCCATTCACTCTCAATGGAACAAACATCTCTGAATGCAACAGCTCTGTGTACCTAGGTCGAGAAGTCAACATGATGAATGACCTAAAACCTGAGTTGCACAGGAGGAAAAGAGAGGCATGGAATGCCTTCAAAAACCCGAAACAATAGCCAAAAGAACAAAGAACCTCCGGCTCAGGGCACATCTCTTTGAATCCACCGTTCTCCCTGCATTAAAATACGCCTCAGAGACCTGGGTCCTACGAAATCAGGATGAGAAAACCATTCGTGTCTCCCAAAGAGGAATTGAAAAGAGCCATGCTTGGAATATCACACCTCACTCAAGTAGAAGGAATCCGGAGTTCTGACCTCCGTCGCTATTCCAAAATCAAGGACATGTCTCATCTGCCAGGACATCATAAATCAGATGGGCTGGTCATATAATGCAATCTGGAGGCGACCATTGGACTACAGCCGTTACCGACTGGATCCCACGGGATGTCAAAAGATAGCGTGGCCGTCTACCTACAAGATAGTCAGACTTCCTTATCAAGACCCTAAACAAACAGCTCGAGACTCTTAATATTCCCCGAAACAAACAGATGGCATTGGGCTACACTGGCACGTGATAGGGTCAAATGGAAACAATACTGGCGCCTGCTAGAGCAAATCAATGAATAACGGGATATCAAGTGATCAAGTGATAGATGCAGAACCAGAAGACAAGATGAAGCCATATGATTGGCTGCAATGCCGATTTGGAATGAGGGCATCATCTTGTAGGAAGCTAGAAAAGTGAAAAATGCAAATAATCTCAATCATTTGTAGGATCACTTGAATCCCTTTATTCATCGATTTGCTCGAGAGGGCGCCAGTAACATTTCCATTGGACCCTATCACGTGCCAATGTAGCCCAATGGCATCTGGTTGATTCAGGAATATGAAGAGCCTCAAACTGTTCCTTCAGGGTCTTAAAGAGTACAAAACCCTTGATCCTGGATCATAGAACAGAGCCAAGAACTGGAGAGGTGAGGGAGGTAGATAGAGGCGTGAGGAGGTAGACTGAAGGGGTGAGGGGGTGAGGAGGTAGACTGTAGGGGTGAGGGGGTGAGGAGGTAGAATGCAGAAAAGAGGGGGTGAGGAGGTAGACTAGAGGTGACATAACACTGGTAATGGGTCTTGGGTACTTTGAAGGTGAGACATACGCTAGCTGTGTCTATCACAACCCTAATCACCAACACTACTTCGAGGCATGTGCCCCAAACAGTCATCAGAAAGGAAGGGAGAGACTAGTTTTAAGGGGAGGACCTCAGACACTGGTGTGACTGGTGGGTGTCTGAGCTGGACTCTACCTGAAACTATCATTCACAGAAGCACTGGAAATCAGTGCCTAAACTAAAATGGGGGCTCCAGTGGCCAAAGCCCAACTCCCTTCATTATGTGGCAGGTGTACGGAAACTAGGCACCTGCAATTCTCCAAAGTACCAATTTCAGGGTTATGTCTACAATTATGACCTGTCTAATCCTCACCGAGATGAACAGGGAAATGGAAGGCAAGACTGGGACAGCTCACGTGTAGGATTCTGGCTGAGGCTGTTTTCTAATGAGACTATAGGAAGGAAATGAGAGAGCATTAAGTTACTTCTAAGAATTTCTTCCCGGACTCCAGGAGCAAAGGTCAGCTTTATAATTAAAAACAAGCACAAGAGAAACCCTAGTTTTGAATACAGGAGTAAACAAACTGGCCCTTTCAAGGGAAGTCAGATGACGAGGAGGGGAGAAAAACTGCCACCATCCCAATAACCTGGGGTTTCCCACTAAGAATTCAGAAAACGCCTCCTAGCAATCTATCAAACAACAGGGTTAAAGCTCCTAGATGAGGAAAGTGAGCAAACTGCAGCTTTAAGCACATACAATTTTCCTTTAAAGTGTATGGTGACGTGGTGGGAGACATATTAGAAGAAAAAAAACCTAGAGAGTGGGCTGCTACCGTGGCAAGAACTTTCATGCAAATATGATTATTCAAAACCCTCAAAATTAATAGAAAGAATCTGTTAACAACAGAACAGCCAACCTGTTTTGATACTTGTGGCCACACTGCGGAACATTCAAAGTTCCAAGAAAAAGAATACGTGAAGAGGTTTTCCACTTGGGGCTCTAATTTTAAGAGCAGGGGAAAAGCGAACACGGGGCTCTCCATGTCACCTGCAAAGAGAAAGGGAGATAAGCATGATAACATCACAGCCACCCTCACTACTCACATTATGAACATATGCACTTTTCTGAAAGTGTCTATCATAAAGATCTCATTATTGGTGCTGCAGAAATAGTACAGTGAATAGGGCACTTGCCTTCATGCAGCCAACCTGGGTTCAATCCTGGCACCACATATGCAGCAAGCCCTGAGCAGAGCCGGGAGTCAGCCCTGAGCACCACCAGCTCAATCCCTGCCATATTATATATATATATATATATATATATATATATATATATATATATGCATGCAACACCATAAAAACAGTATTTACTATAATAAAGTTCACAATTAGTCATTAGCCTTTGAATGCTTATTCTCTATTAATTTAAAGAGTAATTCACATTTTATGTCAACATAAAATGTTTACATAGTTCCCAAATGAATCAAAATATCTTGAAATAGCTCTAAACACAGTTAAGTTATATGATTATAGATAATTTTAGGTAATTTATGTACTCTCTAAATCGAGCTTAATTATTTTTCTTTTGATTACAAATTTTCATGAAATTAAGTACAAAGCATCCTACTAGAGAATATATAATACCAATGCCTAATTTAATGTCTCCAACTTAAACTTCGTGCTTAAGTTACTCAGGCAGTTCCATTGTCTGAGTACCTTAGCCCGACTGTGCACTCACTCTTAGTGACCCCAACCCAATGACACATTAGCTTATTTTCTTCTCTATAGCACCTTCATTTGCCACAACAGACACCTTTCACCAACTCTTAAGCCAATCTGTTGTCAATTTGTCAGTTTTTCATTTCAGGGGCCTTGCTCAGGGCTTGCTCCTGACTCTGCGTCCCTGGAGGGCTTGGGGGAACCATACAGGGTGCTAGGGATCAATTCACGGCCAGTAGCGCGCAGGGCAAATGCCCTAAGCCACTGTACTATCTCTCCAGTTCCCCTTTAGGCCAATTTTTTTTTAAACAGGTCATTATCTCCTATTTTAACTGACGCCTAAAAGTTCTAAGATATTGCAGACATTATTCTCTTTTTATTTTGATGCTATTTCAGACATGTGAAAATACATTCCACCAATAGGCTATATCTAGGTCCTTAATTCTGCTAAATCTCTGTCCACTAGTTTTAAAGTTATAATGTATTCCTAATCATCAATCTTAAAAAAATTCTTTCCCACTCTGCGCAACAAACTGTTTACCTACTATCTTCTTCCCAAGTCGTACAGTTCTGCCTCTATGTTTAGCAGGGACCTGTTTCCTCTCCCCATCAGGAAACTCTTTTCAGGTCCCACTTATGTCATCACAAATCTTCAGCACAGTGTGAGGTAAGCAAAGAGGAGGGCACTGACCTGAAGCTCTTTACTGAGAAGATCAGGTTTTGGGTGCCACACCCTGCAGTGCTCTGAGACTATTTCTGGCTCAGTGCTGAGAAGTCACACTCAGCAGTGCTCAGGGAACCAGCTGTTAGCAGGGGTGATTATGGGGTGATTTGTTAGGAGGGTGGTTCAGCCCAATCCAAGGTGAGCACCTTAACCCCTGAGCTATATCCTGCACCGGTATTGTTCATTCTATTATCAACTGGTTAGATGGTTAAATATACTCACAGACCAAACTACTCTAACTTAAATAAGCAGACACTAAAACATCATCTTTTATCTTAAAAATAATCAAAAAGGAACCTCATTCACCCAAGGGAAACAACAGTCGTACTTCCTATGCCAAGGATATTTTATGTAAATGAGCAATACAGTTAAATCACAAATTACTTACCTAATGTGCATCTAAGCTGAGGTTGAAGCCTAGTAAAAATGTCATCTCTGATTTCATTTAAAGAGGCCTCTATCTTTCTAAATATTTCTGAATGAAGCTTTTTACACTCTCCATCTAAAATTAAAATATAGGCATTATCAATTTATCAAAATCTTTTCCCACAGAAAAGTAAAGACATTATTGAGCACAAGAGTTCAGAGTCGATAGATCTTATGGGTTCATAAGCAAACTTTTGCAAAGAGAAATAGAGAACATAACATGATCTTCGTTTTTGCTCCTGTCTCTGTGGCACACCAGATAATCCCTCTGTGGCACACCAGATACTAGTTCCTGGCACTGCATTGGTGGCTGGTTGTGAACATTATTCCTAGAATAAAAGCTCAGCAGAAGCCTTTCTCATTCAAATAACCACAGGATTAGGAAAAGAGCAAAGCATTCCCAAATGCCATTTCTCAAATGGCTGGAGCTACTCTTAGAACACATGATTCTGACCCAAGTTTGCAACATCCAAAAATATACTCCACTTAGATTATTACTGAACTCGGGTAGATCACAGGAGTGATTAATTTGCATAACTTTAAAGCGGCGAATCTAACGGTTTCCTCCTGTCATTTCTTAAGGACGGTGCAGAGAAGTCTTCAAATGAGAAAAATATTTATAGAACTCTAAATCATGCTTTTCTTTCAGAAATTTGCTTTCATTAAAAGTACCAGCTGGATCCAGGGTCTTGCAGACGGCTCGGGAGGCGGGAGCCTGGCCCGCGCCGGGCCTCAGCTGACCATGGAACCCCGAGGAGGGCAGATGGGCTTTGGGAGTGGGCCCGTCGCCTCCCGGAGGTCCCGGAAGCAGCCGGATGGGACTCGTCCATCACACTAGCCACCATTTTCGTTGTCCGGACGCTGGGAAACTGCCCCACGACCAGAGGAACAGCAAAACCAGTTCGAGCCCAGGTAGGCGGCTCCAAGAGGCGGGAATCACTGGGAAGTCGTCAGATGGAGGCATGGTCACCCCTTCCCCCTCCATCCTGTCGAGCCTGGTTTCCCGCCCAGGAGCTGCCAGCGGGCCAGCATCCAGGGTCTTGCAGACGGCTCGGGAGGCGGGAGCCTGGCTCGCGCCGGGCCTCAGCTGACCATGGAACCCCGAGGAGGGCAGATGGGCTTTGGGAGTGGGCCCGTCGCCTCTGGGGGTCCCGGAAGCAGCCGGATGGGACTCGTCCATCACACTAGCCACCATTTTCGTTGTCCAGACGCTGGGAAACTGCCCCACGACCAGAGGAACAGCAAAACCAGGCCCCCGCGGGCCACTAGGGTGGTGAAACAGTGATGTTATTTGGTGTACTGCATTCCACGAAGAGCAGGAAGGTTTGCTGGGGGAGATATACTGAGGAAGGAGATGACATATAGAACCCGCCGGGTGGTTGGGGTGCGGCAGCAGGGAGGGTAGACGGGATATTGGTGATGGGAGATGGGTTTGGGTGGAGGGTGCGTGGTGGAACCCTGTGGAGCCGGGACTCTACATGAGCATCTTTCAATTAAAAAAAAAAAGGAGAAAGGGTGGAATCTACCACGGACATGTGGGAATCTGAGGTTGGGTGGGACGGAGAGGGGAGCAGTGTGCTACTATTTGTCAGGGGTGATGATGCCAGCCTAGAACTGAGCATTGAATATAGGAGAAAAGATGTGCATGATGATCTCTGAATGTGTGTATTGCAATCCACGATGTGTAGGAGAAGAGAGAGAGAAAGAGAGAGAGAAGAGATAAGGAACTTGCCATGGAGGCGGGCTGGGGGAATTGGGGACGTTGTTGGTGGGAGATGGGCACTGGTGGAGGATGGGTGCTGGAGGACTGTGTGACTGAAACCCAAACATGAACATCTTTGTAATTGTAAAAAAAAAAAAAAAAAAAAAAAAGTACCAGCTGGGGTGGCAAGAGTTCAGGGGTTAAGGTGCTTGCTCTGCAAATGACCAACCTGGTTCAATCCCTGTCCCCTGCATGGTCCTTGGGGCCAACCCAGAACAGTCTCAGCACATAGTCCCCAAAACAGAAACCACTGCGGGCTACTGATGACACCAATGAACCAGTTCACTTAATCACTCACTGACCAGAATATGCTCAGGACAAACATCTTTGCTGACTTACAGCTCCTTCTGGATTCTTCTTCATAGAAACTGAAACCCTTACAGCTACATTTGGGGAGCTCCATGGCTGCCATCTGCAGCGCAGACAGCTAAGATGGGATCAAGCATCTGTGCGCCACGTCTGAACTATGACTTGTGTCCCCAAGTGCCACATTATCCCAGCCTGTTTGTCCCAGGCTGGGACACAGGCTATTAATGACATTCTCCTTTCCAACATGCTTCAAGACAAGATTCAACATGCTCCTCGCCTAGAGAGCGTGAAAAGCCAGCACCCACCTTTAGCCGGGCTCAGGTGCGAGCTGCACAGAAGCCTGTTGGCGTCCCTAAACTTGGTGAACAGCCTCCGGAACACAGACTCCTCATGGGCGCACAGGTCGAGCACCTTGTTCCTCAGCACCTCCGAATGCACCAGCACCGACAGGATACAGTCTAGCCAACAGAGTGCATAAGCGTTTTCCCACTGCACGTATGAGGTCTGGGCAACCATGATGCTCTGCGGGCACGCCTCTGGCTCAGACACGCAGTCCTCATTCCCAGGCACTGCCCCTCCAGGGTCACGGACACTTGCCACGGGCGGGTCTCCGTCCACAGTCACAACAGGGGCAGCTTCCAAAGCTTCAGTTGGCTCTAAGTCACTAGTTCTCCTGATGGAGTCTTGCTGAGGACAAGGCTGTAAATGGGGCGAGGGCCTAGCATACGCTTCTCCGCTAGGGATGTGGCTCAAAGCTTGTTCACCATCAGTTTGGTTTTTTGTCTTTTTTGGAATTTGCTGAGAGAAATGAGTCTTGACAGTTGGTTTCCAAGATCTTTCTTTTTTGAGGCTTATTTGGAGTGTGACAATCATCCAAATCAGGAGAAATTAAGTTATGAAGCGCTTTAAAGCCCAAAGGATAGATGCACTAGAAAAACAAAACAAGATGATAAAAACTACAAGCTCAGGTTTGATTTTACAATTTCTATGTCATAAAGTTACATATAAAATTTGAGCACCATTGATTGAGAGGGCAGGATGCTACTGATCCAAATGGGAAGGAACTAGGAATAAACTATTTTATACCATTTTATAAAAAAGACGGTACCCCCTTAAGTATTGATAATCGTTCTAAATCTGAACTACACTGGAATAAAAGCTAAGAAGGAAAACACATTTTTCCTTTAATAAAATACCTAATGTAGTGTATTGTTGGAGGACAGATTTAGCTATTCTGGGAGTTTTGTTGTTTTGCCCCTCCCAGCTTAATCTATTTAAGTCAAGGTTCATACTAATGAGATCTCTCTTCTATGTAAACACTGCTAGAGGGTGTGGCAGTTACAGAAGTCACCTTGATTGAATAACTTCTGACTTATACATCTACTAAGACTTCTATGTTTTCTAGATTGGGCACAGCTCCTCTTTATACCCACTGCTCCCAGCATGGGACAGTTAGAATTTACCAGGAGACTACCACCCTGGCTACGTTGAGACTATAGGAAGACTATAGGAAGGATCATACTAGTTTGCTCTAAGCAGGCGAGTGTGACCCTTTCAGTACACAAGAACAAGATACTCAGAATCACCCTGGTGCAGAAAATAGTAAGAAGGACCTTGTGGGTACCATCTAGATTACATGAAGCTCATGAAATTAAGATGTATTACTTTATATCAGCCCTCTCTCTCTCCATTGTTTTATATTAAGAGATAATCTCAGGATTAGTCCTTGGCGTAACCTTTATTTATACCTGCAATAGGGTGTGGCACTACACTCTGTTTAGAGTTCTTTGTTGACATGATTACTTTGGTGTATATAAGGGGCTGACTTGAGGCCCCTTCACCTTTTGGGCCTTTAGCTTTCAGCTTTTGGCTCCTCGACCTTTTGCTTTTGGCTTTTTACTCTTTGGCCTTTTGCTCCTTCTGGGTAGGACTCAGCTCAGGTGAGATCCTCTCTCTTAGGTGGGAGACTTAGGCTCTTTTGTATGGTCTTAAGTTCGGACCAGAGCTAAAAGTTTGTTTATTATATTGGAGTGCTGTGGAAGAGCTTTTGTACTATTAAAAGCCTTTTTGGAACTGCACTGGACTGGGGGCACTGGGAACAGATGAGTTTTCATCTGTTCTCCCGGTGTCCTCGGAGGTAGAAGAGAACCTCTGTCCCGACACTGTCGGGGACCCCGGCAGCGTTCCCGACAGTGTATATTTAAAATTTTCAAATTCTTTCCCCCTCCAGTGCTAGGTATTGACTCCAGGGCTTCAGCCAAGCAAGGGACATGCTCAGGCACTAAGCTACTACTCAGTCTAAAGAATTCAACAGTTTAAAGAAATACATTATGACACCTGCCACTTTGGATGGAAATAACTAAACCTAAGATTAAAAATTAGGACTAGTGGCCAGAGCAATAGCACAGCAGGCAGGGCACTTGCCTTGCCGTGGCTGACCCAGGTGTGGACTCCAGTACCCCATATTGTCCCCATGCACCGCCAGGACAGATTCCTGAGTGCAAAGCAGGAGTAATCCGAGCTGGGTGTGGCCCCAAAACAAACACGTTTGGTCCAGGACGCTAGCACAGGTCTCAGGCCCCAGCTGAGGGTCTTGTGAGCAGCCCACAGGTAATCCAGGCTGGCTGGGAGGTTCATCTCCTCCTTCAAAATAGAAAAAAAACAATTTTTTCTGAAAGGTGATAGAGGGGTTGGGGGTGTGGGTGTGTGGTCACAACTACAGTGCTCAGAACTCTGCTCAGGGATCTTTCCTGGCAGTGCCTAGGTTTGAACTGGGATCACGCACATATGCTAGGTAAGTGCATTAGGAAAGTATTTTCAAGAGTTTTTTTTTTCTTTTTGGGTCACACCCAGCAATGCTCAGGAGCTACTCCTGGCTCTGCACTCAGGAACCACTCCTGGTGGTGCTCGGGGACCATATGGGATGCTGGGGAGTGAACCGGGCTGGCCGCGTGCAAGGCAAGTGCACTACCCGCTGGACTATCGCTCCCGCCCCAGTATTTTCAATTTTTTTGGGAGATGGCTCAAAGGGCTGGAGCGCATGCTCTGTGTGGGGAGCTCCAGGTACAATCTCCAGCACCGCATGGTTCACCTAAAACACCACAAACCAAATTGTATGGAGCAATTTCAATATTACCAATTTTGGATTTGGAATATTAATCTGAGAGCATATTAACTTCTTACTGAGTCCAAGAGTCAAAATGACTTAATGTTAATAAGCTAAACTTAGTAAAATCTCACAGTGCAGTAACAATTTCACTATCATCTGTCCTATGTGAAAATGAGTAAAATATTTTTACAAAAATATCTACATACCAGGGCCAGAGTGATAGGACAGTAAGTAAGGTGTTTGTCTTACAAGCAGCCAGCATGGGTTCAATCCCTGGCATTCCATATGGTCCCCTGAGAAGTTAGGAGCAATCCCTGAGCATCACTGGTATGAGTCAAAAAAGAAAAAAGAAAAAATAGAACCCCAAACCTACACATCCACTGTCCTCACTGAAAATATGTCACCTATAGAGTGTGGCAGACTGTGGCTTATCAACCACACCAGCAATCTCTGGGCAGGTTCAGTTAACTGGGAAGGATGAATGGGTGAAATAATGTCAGCAGAGCATCTTTCAGAATTAAGAAACCCTGTTCCATGCAAAAATATGGATAAAGCTTAAGGGTAGGAATAAACAGCCCTAATAAAAAAGACGCCCTGTAACCCCTTTATGCGAGGCATTTAAGTGCCCTCACACCTACAGAGAAGTAGTTCCTGGGGGTGTAGTGGTCTGGATGTGGAAGTACAGAGGCAGTTAATGGCCAAGAAGTTTGAGGGCTCTGATGGACACTGGGCATGAACACAGCTAACAATTTTCACTGGGTAAGTGCAAAGATAGTAAAGAAAGTACATTTCAGCACCTTTTCGCAATTAAACTTCAGAACAACAGTACAGTGGGCGGGCGGCAGGCTTGTGCCTTGGTAGCAGCTGACAGGCTCCATCTCTAGAGCAGGAACCTCCCAACAGGTTCCCGGCCTCAGCTGCTTCCCATGGCCCTTGGAAGTCAACCTCCACCATAAGGCCTTTGTCTGGACTACCCTCCTTATGTAAGCAAATGCTTTCAACTCTGCCTCAAGCAATGCTCACTGCGGGCCGGAGGTCATTCTGGCCAACCACCCTAGGCTATTTAGACTGACACTTTCAAAGCTTGGGGAGACAGGGACCCACTAGGGTCACAGGTGGAGGCACTCAAGCCAGGCAGGGCTGGGATTCTAACTCAGGTCTCTGATCTGAGCACGTGTGCTCCTGCTCTTTGAACTTTCTCCTTGAGTCCGCTTTTAGATTTTTATCTTTTATACCTGACTTTACTAATTGCAGGACTTGTATACATATATATAAAACCTGTTCATCAATAATTGCTCGAGTTTTGAGGTGACTACTAGAGTATCCCACCCACACGGCAGAGCCTGGCAAGCTACCCATGTTGTATTTGACATGCCAAATACCAGTAACAATTACAGACCTCATTCCCATGAACTGATGGAATGGTTTGAGGCTCTTTATGTTCCTGGAGCGGGATGATGCCCTTGGGCTATCTCGCATGTGACAGGACGTACTGAGATGTTACTGGTGCCCGCTTGAACAAATCGATGATATACGGGAAGATGGTGATACAGTGATACCTGACTTTAGAATTTCTATTTCATTTACAGTGAACATGTATCATTAACTAAAATAAAATCTTTTAGACAGTGCTTTGTATCAGAGACAAAGCACTGATGCACAAAGCATTGCTTTTTTTTTTTCTTTTCTTCTCATTCTAGACCAGCCAACAGGGCACTTGAAAATATAATACTGGGGGAAATCTAATTCTGGGGACTGAAGTGATTGCACAGAGGGTAGGCATTTGCCTGCCATGCTGCCAACTCACGTTTGATTCCCCGAATCCCATACGAACTCCCAAGCACTACCAGGAGGGATTCTTGAGCACAGAGCCAGGAGTAACCCCTGAGCACTGCTGGATGTACCCCATTCCCCAAAAGTAATTTTAGTAATTTTCAGGGCATTTTTAATAATTATATTCCCATTAGTAAGAATAAGGAAAGCATACCACAGTGTCCTATATTTGGATAATCATATGTAAGGTATAGCCAAAGACAAATTATTAAAAGTGTTCTTCTTATGAAAGAACGCCAAGAAAATAAGTATTTTCTTTAAGCCTTTTAAATGAAAAGACCAAAGACCAAACAAGAATTAAATGGAGGCAGCCCAGAGGCTAAAAACCCTGCCTTGAAAGTAAGAGGCTGAGAGTTTGATCCCTGCAGCTGCTCACATGCCCTAAGGATGGTTCGGGCAATGCTGCAGAGAGGCAGCCAGGTCCTGAACAGCACAAACCCATCTCCGTAAGCCCCAAAGGTCATGTGCACACAGCACCCTAGCCAGGTCCTGAACAGCACAAACCCATCTCCGTAAGCCCCAAAGGTCATGTGCACACAGCACCCTAGCCAGGCCCTGGACAGCATATATCTATCTCGGTAAGCTCCAATGGTTATGTGTACATAGGACCCTGGACAACATACATCTCTGTAAGCCCCAATGGTCATGTGCACACAAGCACCCTAGCCAGGCCCTGGGGAGCACCGCCATCAAGTGGCCTTTGCAAAGGCAGTAAGAGAAGGGAAGGGAAAGAGGACCAAACAACCAACTATACCACTCAATAGTGAGGTGCTCAGGTACTGGAGCTAGCTCCAAGTCAGGCGCAGGAGGGAGTGTCAGGTTCAACCTGCTGCACCACGGGGTTCCCTGAACCAGGCAAGGCTCCCTCCCAAAGCCTTGTTCAAATCAAAGACCGAAAAACTGCGAAAACAACTGTAACAAATTGTCAGAGGAGTCGGGGGCAGGGTCATATACCTGGGCAGCAGGTATCCATCCTGGAAGGAGACCCTGGGTTTGATGCCCACCACCCTCACCCCAGGGAAGATCAGACCTCAGATCAGACCTCTTTAAGTGCCTGGAAATACATAAAGGCCACTTTTTTTTTTTTTCTTTTTTGGGTCATACCTGGTGATGTTCAGATATTACTCCAGGCAGTGCTAAGGGAGACCATATGGGATGCAGGGGATTGAACCCAGGTCAGTTGCATGCAAGGCAAATGCCCTCCCCACTGGATTATCTTCCGGTCCCATGAATGCAGACTTTATTGATCATTTTGTTTTCATTTCTGTTTTGGGGCCACACCCAGTGGTGCTCAGGCTGACTCCTGGCTCCGCACTGAGGGATCACTACAGGCAAGCTCGGGAGGACCATATGGGATGCCGGAAATCGAACGCAGGTCGACCACTTGCAGGGCAAGAGCCTACGCACTGTACTATCGCTCCAGCCCTCTTATTATTCACTTTGAACCAGTCTAAGATTTAGCGTTGGGAACCGGAGAGGTAAAGCAGTAGCAGAAGGCTTGCCCTGCTTGTGAATCTGGGATCTGACCCGGCATCACAAAAAAGTAAACAAAACGACTCTCTGGACTGAGCACATGGCTCAGTGCTTGGGGGTTGCTCCTGGCAGTGCTCAGGGGCTTAAGCAGTAACAGGAACTGAACCCAGGACTCTGCGTGCAAAGCAAGGGCACCCACCACCTGGCTACTGCTCTCAGGTCCTGAAGAGGCTTGTCAATGCAAATATATGATTAAATAAGGGGCTCATCACACAATTCTTTGCAATTTATCACTGAAAACAGATTGTTAAGTGGACAGTAATTTTTATAATAGAACTACCAGAAATTAATAATTTAGAGAATATGAATAATTTGATCCAGACGCTCCAAAGGTATCAGTGAAGCATAGCTGTAAGATCAGATGAATATTTTAGCCTTTGTGAGGTGTGTGTTTGATTACCCAACACTGCCATTAGAGTCTAAAGGCAGCCATATACAACAAGGCTGACCGTAGCTGTTATACAATAGTTTTGTTTATAGACATTTCATATAGTTTTTTTAGGTCACATCCAGTGATGCTCAGGGTTACTACTGGCTCTGCGGGCAGGAATTACTCCTGGTGGTGCTCGGGGACCAGATGGGATGCTGGGGATTGAACCCGGTTGTCTGTGTGCAAGGCAAATACCTATCCACTGTACTATTGCTCTGGCCTCATAGATTCTTAAGAATATTTTCTAAAAATTAAAATGCAGGGCTGAGTATATCTATCGAATGCTTGCCTTGCATGCGGCCAAACCAGGTTCTATCCCTGGCACCGGATATGGTCCCGAAGAACTGCTAGGATCTCTGAGGACAGAGCCAGAGCTAAGCCCTGAGCACTGCCAAGCATGAACCCCCAAGAAAAGAAATACAGAAAAGGAAGAAGGCAGTTTTGTGCTACCTAATTCCACTGAAACTATGATTTTCAAGAGCCCTCTTTAGGCATGACCTCCCCAATTTCACTGCAAATAAACACTTCATTTGGCCAGAGTTAAAAAAAAAATAAAATAAAATAAAAATAAAATGCAGGGCTGGAGCGACAGCACAGTAGGGAAGGCATTTGCCTTGGACGCGGTCGACCCAGGTTTGATCCCCAGCATCCTATATGGTCCCCTGAGCACCACCAGGCGTAATTCCTGAGTGAAGAGCCATGAGTAACCTCTGAGCATCGTCGGGTGTGAAACAAAAAGAAAAAAAAAAAAAGAAAATGCAAAATTTCTGTTCTTTTACATTTACAAAGCATAAACTTCAAAATACTTTCAAATTCTTAGTTACATGTTATTTCCCACCACCAATCAAGTGCTTCAAAAACTGAAATATGAGTCAATATTTAAGCCGTAAGAGCTATGGATTTAGAGAGGCAGTTGGGGGCAATTTCCCTAGAAATAGTATGACTCAATTCTTCCCTAATGCTCGTGGATTCTACCACCTTATTTTGAGTTAATCAGTAAACTGTATAGTAGGTAATGGTCTGCTGTAGATCAACTTTCACATCTCCTAAAATCAAGTCTCTTCACTTCAAGGCTCTCTTCAGTAATTCTTCTGTTTGGGGACTACACCTGGCTGCGATCAGGAGCCACTCCTGGAGGGCGCTGGGGACCATACAGGGTACCGAGGATTGAACCCGGTCAGCTGCATGCAAGGCAAGTGCCCAACCTGCCATACTATAACTTCAGTCTCCTCTCCAGCAATTCTATGACATTCTTTTTCCTACCTTTACTGGATACAATCACAACAGAAACTAGATGTTACTTTTCCCAAATTAAAAACAAACTAAAGCCCTTCTCTCTCCAGATACTACTTTACATCCATACTTAATTACTCCACTCCCACTTTCTACTCTTTCTAATCTGGATTTTAAAACTACTACTTAGCTAAAAGTATGCTACATTCAAGCTCTACAAGGAATCCACAACACCTATTCAAGGCTGAGCCAAATTCTCACTATAAGTGATGACAGTAAACCACTACCTTGCATTACATGTTGCCACATAACTCTCATCCCTGGTTTCACTCTTCCTCTCCTTTACTGCTCCAATGCTTCCACATAGGAGTGCCCAGGGTACAGCGCTCAGATCTCTCCATACTCCTACAGAAACACGAACCTACGGCTCATGCTTCAATTATGAACAAGCTGATTAGTCCCATATGTTTATTTCTAATCTCAAAACTCTCCATGGAAAACCAAATGCAAAAACCTGTTGCCCCAGAGAGCCACAAACAATAGATGCCAAAGCTTAACTGGACCCACATAAAAAGACACAGCACAGAGTAATAGTGTTTAACAAGCTTTCATATAAAAGTTGCATCAGCAATTACTTTTACTATTAATTTTTAATTAATTCTACAGACTAACTGGAGCCTTAACCACACATATACCCTTAACACTGACAAAAGAGATTAGTAACTTTTCCAGCAAGTCCTGTTATAAACAGAAAAAAAACATTCAAAATGAAGCCTGTTCACGCAGAGTGAGAGAATACAGTGGGTAAGGCCTTGCCTTGCATGCTGCTGACGCAGGTTTGATCCCTAGCATCCCGTATGACCCCTCAATACCACCAAGAGTGATTCCTGAGTATAAAGCCAAGCATAATCCTTGAGTATCATTGGTACATCCCCAAAAACATAACCCCAAACCAAACAAAACAAAACCTCACCTGGGGCAGGATATAATATAGTGGGTAAAGTGCTTGCCTCAAATGCTACTGATCTGGATTTGATCCCGGGATCTCAAACCGGGTCTCAGAGCAGCACCTAAGGGGTGGGAGTGCCGGCTCTAGGGGGGTCTGTCTGCATTAAGGTGAGCAGAGCACAGTCAACACCAACTAAGAGGGCCTCGAGCACCGCAGATATTGCCCCAAACCAGAAGATCAATATGAAATATATCTAGCTTTAAAAAACCAGTTAGGAACTCTCACACCGGCCTGTGTCCGCCTCAGGTACTCTCCCTGGGGTGTGCGGCTGGCGGGAGCCCTGGGGTCGTGGTAGAGCCCCAGGCATCGGCAGAAGGTGGAACTACAACCCCCAGAAGTCCGAGCAGAAGCGGAAGTAAACGGACATTTTGAACTCTCATACCAGCCTGTGTCCGCCTCAGATACTCTCCCTGGGGTGTGCGGCTGGCCGGGCGGGTGGCCGCTCACGTGGCCGCTTATTAATACAAATACTAGGAAATTCAACACCAAGGGAAGGTAATACCCTCAAGAAAAAAGAAACAGTACACTAGAGGAATCTATCCCTGAGCACCGCAACACCATGGGGAAACAACGCAGATCCCCAGTTCGAAGAACAGATGAAGGAATCAACCCTGAAGACTCAAAAAAGAAAGCAGATGTGCATGATCTCTCTGACAATGAATTTAGAGAAGAAATTGGTAGGATGCTTAAGGAGCTCAACGAAAATATGGAGCAGATGTCCAATAAAATACAGGAGAACATAAACAAAGCAGTTGAAAGGGCTGTCAATAAATTATGGGAGGAAATGAGAGCAGAAATGAGAACCATGCAAATAGAAATATCATCGCTTAGAAACTCAGTAGATGAAATGAAAAACACAATAGGGCCTCTCAACAGTAGGATGACAGTAGCAGAAGAGAGAATCAGTGAGACTGAAGATGAGCTGCAGAAAGCACTCAGAGAACTACATAAAACGGAAAAAAGACTGGAAAATGGATCAGCAATGGAACAGAGAACAATAGGATGAAGCCAGGCGGAACAACATAAGAATTATTGGAGTCCCAAAGGGACAGGAAAGTAACCCCAAGGAAATTAAAACAGTTAAAAACATCCTGGCTGAAAAGTTCCCGAGTTAAAGGATGAAGGCATCCAGATCCAAGAAGCCCGAGGCGTACCAGCAAGGAGACCCCAATAGAAAGACCCCAAGACACATCCTAGTCAAAGTAATGGATGCCATAGACAGAGACATAATTCTTCAGGCAGCAAGATCAAAGAAGGAAATTGTATACTAAGGAGCAAACCATTCGACTTTCAGCAGACTTCTCAGAAGACACCCTCCAAGCCCGAAGGCAGTGGTGGGATATAGTAAAAAAACTTAATGAAATGAATGCCTCAGCAAGAATTCTTTATCCAGCTAAACTCTCATTCAGATTTGAAGGACAGATATACAACTTCTTGGATAAACAGCAGCTTAGGAACTTTGTAAAATCAAAACCAACCTTAAAAGAAGGACTGAAAGATCTACTATAAGACGAGACATAACCCAAAAGAACAACCAACCTATACAGAAAGATGGCACAAAATCCCATGACAATAATCTCTCAATGTCAATGGTCTAAGTGCACCAGTTAAATGCACCAGACACAGAGTGGCAAAATGGATCCAAAAATTGAATCCGACATTCTGCTGCCTTCAAGAAACACACCTAAACAATCGGAGCAAAGACAGGCTCAAAATAAAAGGCTGGAAAACAATCCTTCATTCAAACAACCCATCCAAAAGGCTGGGGTAGCCATACTGGTATCCGACAACATAGACTTCAGGCTGAAGGTCAGAAGGGACAGTGAAGGTCACTTCTTAATGGTCAAGGGATGCATATATCAGGAAGAAATCACGCTATTAAGTATATATGCACCCAACGAGGGGCCAGCAAAATACGTAAAACAACTACTAATAAACTTCAAAGACGACGTTGAGAGCAACATAATTGTAGTTGGAGACTTCAACACTGCTCTATCAACCCTGGATAGATCAACAAGATTGAAACTTACCAAGGAAATACTGGCCCTAAAAAGAAGAGATGGAAGAAAGAGGGCTGATAGACATATACAGGGCATTTCATCCCCAAAAAGCTGAATACACATTCTTCTCCAGTGCACATGGAACATACTCCAAAAATAGATCACATGCTCAGCCAGAAATCATACCTCCATAAAATCAAGAAGATAGAAATTGTGCCAACTATTTTTTCAGACCATGATGCACTGAAAGTAGAAGTTAATTGTACACAAAAACGGAGACCAATAGCAAGTACCTGGAAACTAAACAGCTCACTGCTGAACAACCAGCAAGTCATAAAAGAAATCAAAGAGGAAATGCAAAGATTCCTGGAAACAAATGAGACTGAAGACACGAATTACCAGAACTTGTGGGATAAAGCAAAAGCAGTATTAAGAGGCAAGTTCATAGCTCTTCAAGCATTCATCAGAAAAGAAGAAAAGGCCATCACAAACAGTTTGACCTCACAACGTAAGATCTTAGAGAGTAATCAACAAAAGGAGCCCAACCCAAGCAGAAAGAAAGAAATAATAAAACTTAGAGCAGAAATCAATGAGATGGAATGTCAAAAAACAATCCAGAAGATCAACGAAACCAAAAGCTGGTTCTTTGAAAAAATAAACAAGATTGACAAACCACTTGCAAGACTTGTAAGAAAAGGAAAAAAAGAGAACCCAAATAAATAGAATCAGAAATCAAAACGGGGACATCACAACAGAAACCAAAGAAATTCAAAAGATCATCAGAGATTACTATGAGAGCATGTATGCCACGAAACAAGAGAACCTAGAAGAAATGGACAAATTACTGAATTCCTATAGCCTCCCAAGTCTGCAACAAGAAGTTTTGGAATACCTCAACAAACCTATCTCCATCGAGGAGATGGAATCAGTAATCAAAAGTCTCCCCAAACACAAAAGCCCAGGCCCAGATGGATTCACCAGTGAATTCTACAAAACCTTTAAAGAGGACCTACTCCCAATTCTTTTTAAGCTCTTCCAACAAATTGAAGAAACAAAAACACTCCCAAATAGCTTTTACGAGGCACATAGCCCAAAGCAGACAGAGAGGTCACAAAAAAGGAAAACTACAGACCAATCTCCCTGATGAATACAGATGCTAAGATCTTCAACAAAATACTAGCAAATAGAATCCAAAGAGTCATCAAAAAGATTATACACTATGACCAAGTGGGATTCATCCCGGGAATGCAAGGATGGTTCAACATCCGCAAGTCAATCAACATAATACATCATATCAACAAAAAGAAAAATAAAAACCATATGATCATATCAATAGATGCAGAGAAGGCATTTGACAAGATTCAGCACCCGTTCATGATGAAAGCTCTCCGTAAAATGGGGATTGAAGGAACCTTCCTCAAGATAATCCAGGCCATCTACTACAAGCCCACAGCGAGCATCATTCTCAATGGGGAAAAACTGAAAGCCTTCCCCTTAAGATCAGGGACAAGACAAGGCTGCCCACTCTCACCACTTCTATTCAATATAGTACTGGAAGTACTTGCCATAGCAATCAGGGAAGAAAAAAGACATTAAGGGCATCCGGATAGGAAGGGAAGAAGCCAAGTTGTCACTATTTGCAGATGACATGATATTATACCTGGAAAACCCGAAACTCTCTACCAAGAGGCTCCTAGAAATAATACATGCCTATAGTAGAGTGGCAGGGTACAAAATCAATACCCAAAAGTCAATGGCCTTCCTATATGCAAACAGCGAAAGAGAAGAAAGGGACATTAAAGAAACTATCCCATTCACAATTGTGCCGCAGAAAATCAAATACCTAGGAATCAGTTTGACAAAGAATGTAAAGGATCTCTACAAAGAAAACTACAAAACGTTACTTCAGGAAATAAAAGACCTGAAGAAATGGAGATACATTCCTTGCTCATGGATTGGAAGGATTAACATTATCAAAATGGCAATACTCCCTAGAGCTTTATACAGATTCAATGTGGTCCCTATAAAGATACCCATGATGTTCTTCAAAGAAATTGAACAAACACTCCTGAAATTTGTATGGAATAATAAACCCCCACAGACAGCTAAAGCAATCCTTGGGAAAAAGAAGATGGGAGGTATCACTTTCCCCAACCTCAAGCTCTACTACAGAGCAGTTGTAATTAAGACAGTGTGGTATTGGTATAGAGACAGACCCATAGACCTATGGAATAGAACTGAATATCCTGAAACACACTCTCAAATATACAACCACTTAATCTTCGATAAAGGAGCAAAAGATATTAAGTGGAACAAAGAAAGCCTCTTCAACAAATGGTGCTGGGAAAACTGGGCAGCTACGTGTAAAAAAATGAACTTAGACCTCCTTTTAACGCCATGCACAAAAGTCAGACCAAAATGGATTATAGATCTCAACATCAGACATGAATCTATAAGGTACATCGAAGAAAACATAGGAGAAACGCTCTACGACATCGAAACGAAAAGTATCTTTAAAGATGACACACCACTGACCAAGCAAATGGAAGCAAAGATAAACAAATGGGATTATATAAAATTGAAAAGCTTCTGCACCTCAAAAGAAACGGTGACCAAGATACAAAGACAATCCACAGAGTGGGAAAGGATATTCACCCAATACCCATCTGACAAGGGGTTAATATCCAGGATATATCAGGCACTGGTAGCCCTTCACAAGAAAAAAACAGCCAACCCCATCAAAAAATGGGGGAGAAGAAATGAACAGAAGCTTCCAAAAAAGAAATTCGAATGGCCAAAAGGCATATTAAAAAGTGCTCTTCATCTTTAATCATCAGGGAGATGCAAATCAAAACAACAATGAGGTACCATCTCACACCACAGAGACTGGCACACATCAAAAACAGCAAGAACAACCGGTGCTGGCGTGGATGTGGGGAAAAAGGGACTCTGATCCACTGTTGGTGGGAGTGCCGACTGGTCCAGCCCTTTTGGAAAACAATTTGGGCATTCCTCCGAAAACTAGACATTGAGCTCCCATTTGATCCAGCAATAGCACTCCTGGGAATATACCCGAGAGACCAAAAACACATAGCAGAAACACTATCTTTACTTCTTTATTCATCTCTGCGCTATTCACTATAGCTAGAATCTGGAAACAACCTAAATGCCCGAGAACAGAGGACTGGCTAAAGAAACTGTGGTTCATCTACACTATGGAATACTATGCAGCGGTCAGAAAAGATAAAATTATGAAATTTACCTGCAAATGGATGGACATGGAGACTATCATGCTGAGTGAAATTAGTCAGAAGGAAAAGGACAGATATAGAATGACTGCTTTCATTAATAGGATATAAATAGATACCAGTGTTTTACTAAATGTGTGAAATGGTAATGGCAGATTAAAACTCACCATTGAATATACACAAAGAGACTTAAGTTTTAAACTCTAAATATCTGCAGGGCTAGCCACAATGTGTAAAACAAGAGGGAGAGAGATGCAGAGACAGAGAGGGAGAGAGAGAGAGAAAGAGAGGAAACTGGGGTACCTGCTGTTGAGGCAGCCTGGGGGTGGGTGGGAGGGGGTGGGGTACATTGGTGGTGGAAATGGGGCACTGGTGGAGGGATGGAGTGCTGGAATACTGTATTACCAAGAACCAATTGTGAACACCTTTGTAATTGTATGTCTCACGGTGGTATAATAAAAAAAAAAAAAACAAAAAATAAAAAACAGATAACTAAAGCTGTTAATTTTTTTTTTTTTTGCTTTTTTTTGGGTCACACGGGTAATGCTCAGGGGTTACTCCTGGCTCTGCACTCAGGAATTACTCCTGGCAGTGCTCGGGGGGGACCATATGGGATGCCGGGATCGAACCCGGGCTGGCATGAGCCGGCGCATGCAAGGCAAACGCCCTACCTGCTGGGCTATCGCTCGGCCCTGTTAACTTTTTTTTAACCACCTCAGAATTAACAAACCAAAGGAATGAGAATTACTTCATAACAGCTCACCAGTACTTCCACAGGACTGAAACAAATTCCAAACTGGGAATGACTGCATTTTCTCCTTACACTAAAGATAGCAACAATAAACATCACCATTTTTTTATGTTATGATATATGTATGTAATTATATGTAATAAACCTCCGGCAACCAGGGAGAGACAACACAGAAAATGTTAAATCACACGCTAGGCAAATCTAGATATTCTGATGAACTGTGTATTAAAAATTCAGTCTAAAAATAACAATGATTACAAGTTTAAACATGGAAAGAGAAAAACGAAGGGCTACACCTCCTAATAAGAACACCTTACCTGCAGATCCTCACACAGAAAGATAGACTCTTGAAAACTAATTCGGTAAGTCTTCAAGGTTTTTAATTTTCCTTTCTCTCTACAAGCAGGGCAATACCCATCTGTTGGAACTTTAGCTGAATCATAACTCTAAAACAGAAACAAATTAAAGACATTTCTAGATTGCATCGATTTATCAAAAAACACCATAAAGCAACCAGCAAAAATTGTCACGATTTTAGAAGTGTCCTGGCAAGTTATTTTAAACAACAAATGAAAGAAATGCACATATACTTCCAATACATCTATTACTCCAAAGAGATAATGCAGTTATATTTAGAATCTTAGGGTGTTAAAAAAAAGCATCAGTTTTATTTGCAAGAAAAAGTAATGTCAACTGCCAGGGGAAAAACACGTTATTTCATATCTGTATAGAATAAGCCTAAGGTCTATTATTTCTTATACTTTCACATATCAACAAAACACAAAGAAACAAAGCACATGAAAATAATCTTTCGCCATTACTGTAAGATTTCCGTGGAACATAGTTTTTAGAAATTAATTGATAAAATTGAATTTAAGTCTCACATATAGGAGGAAAAGACCTGAACTTTGCACTGAGGCAAAAAAATAAGTTCACTAACTTTTCCCAAATACCCCACCATGTGGAGTGACGATTTCCCTATATCAGCCCCTGGTCCAATCACAGGCAAACCATTTCCAATCTTCTGGGAATCCATCATTCCGAGTCATTGGCTAATTTATGTCACTTGAAACATGTCAATATCACTAAGGATTTTTCAATGAACCCTGAAAAAAAAAAGGTCAATAGACAATAAATAATCCTATTTACTTTAAGAGAGCTATACTACTTTACATAATATATGTATATGCATATAAAAAGTACATCAAGTTTTATGTTCTAGGATAAACATCTGAAATTTTAATATTAAAAACAGTGACAAACGTTTAGAACATTATCAAGTCAAAGGGGAAAAGTAGAGACAGGCAATAGGAGCAGTTTCCATAGCTGAGTTGGCAACTGTGATTAGATACAGCTACTTTTTCAAAGTTGCCAACAAAATCTGTATCATGGGGGAAGGAGGCTACACATCCCAGACTCAGAGACAATACCAAAACAATATATACCGTTTATTTTCCCACATACACAAACCTACAAATCTCACTGAGAATTAAAGCACAGGAAGATGATGAACCAATAAAGAATCCCAACAACACACACTAACGGACATGCCCCCTCTAGCACTTCTCTCTCCATCCCACCCGTAGGCTCCCTCTTTCTTCGCCTTCTCCTCCACCTCCCCAAAAAAATATCTAATAATACACTTGTTCAGACTACAGTTGATGACAGGTAGCCAAGACGTAAGAAGCAAAACCAAGGCCAGAACTACTGTAAAGGCTGAGTACAGAATAAACTGCACACGCCTTCTGAGCACAAATCACACACTGAACAAGCTGTTTTTAGAAGGTTCCAAGGAAAGAAAGAACGACACTCAATCCAATCAAACAGAGACTGGTGTTTAGGTCTTTAGGAGCAGCTGCAATTTAAAAATCCCAGGAAAACTAATACAGCTCAAGCATCTACTGTAAGCTCAAGCAACAGCCCTCTCAGCTCTACCATCTCCTGAGAAACCGAGGCACACCACATTACTTAAAAAACAAGGAACAACTTCGAAACTTTATCCAGGAAGTTCTCCACACATGCTGTTTTCCAATTCCCGATGGCCTAAGCCAGGTGCTGCAGCCAAAACACACCAGTGAGGGCTGTGTGGCCAGTGCTTGCAGGTGGTGCTCCGCAGACCCCCCACCTCTCTGTAACAGCATTCACAGGTCAGCTGTGGCAACTGAAAACGTCCACAGTGGCTAAATGCCCCCGTGCAAAATCAGCCCTAAGCACAATGTGAAAATAAACTTGGGGCTAATTGTTTTCTTTTTAATGGGCTCAGAAACACCAACTAATTCTAGCTGGCAGATCTATTTGTCATCTTGACAAAGGGAACTCTGGAGAAGAGTGACTTGGACAGCTCCAGAGTGGCTAAGCACAGGCTCTGCATCTAGAGACCTGTAGTCAAAAATTTACAGTCAAGTGGGTTCCGCTATGAATGCAAAACTGTAGATGTGAAATGCTCTGCAATTTCACACTGCATTTACGCTATAGAATTTCGCAATTTTACATGCAATTATAAGTCTATTCATGGTTTATGAGGCGGTGACCTTCCAATTCACTATGTAAAAACTACGCAATAAACCTAGTATTCTCAAAATAAAAACCAGAAGGATGTGTGTCCTGAGTGAATTGTTTTTGATAAAAATTTCCATCTGTGTTGGGGCCAGAGTGATAGTCCAGCGGGTAGGGCATTTGCCTTGCATGCAGCCGACCAGGGTTCGATCCCCAACATCCCATATGGTCCCCCAAGCACTGCCAGGAGTAAGTCCTGCGTGCAGAGCCAGGATAATCCCTGAGCATCGCCGGGTGTGACCTAAAAACGCGAAAAAAAAAAAAAAAAAAAAAAGTCCCAACCTCCAGCACTACATATGCCCTCCCAGGTGATCCCTAGGTGCAGAGGCACGTATAAACAAAAATTTCCATCTCCCGGAGAGTGCCTGAAAACATTCCCAGCAGTGTCAACTCTCAAAGCAAGAATCTTCCCTGTCTGCTCACCTAACCCTACTACCCAACATTTCAAACGGGAAGGCGGATGGCCTGGTGGGTGAAATCCTGAGTACATAGAAATCCAAAACAAAATTCACTGAAAAACAAACAAAACCCACCCCGACGGCTCCATCATAAACATAATTTCTTAAATACCCGTGGTAGGCTGCAGCAAAACTGCAACATGATACCACAAACCTTAACATTTACTAGAATAAAAAACAGAATCATTTTTTAAAAAATGCTAGCGGAGACCCATTCAGGTCTTCAAATACAATCTGCAAATCCTGCGTGGCACATTCCTACAGTTCGGCCTGTCCCCGGCTGCCCATCATCTTCCTACTTCACCAAGAAAGCCGTTGCTTCCCGTGTTTCCACAAGGCTGAGCTCTCTCCATCCTGCCGGGGAAACCGGAGCGGTTTCTCTGCTCCAGTTTTTCATTTCCCTCTTCCTTGCGCCCTTAACTTGTTCCTCGCGCTGTGGCCCACACCAGCACGTCTCACCAAAGGCTGCTTCCAGCGAACTGGCCTGAACTCCAAGCTCAGAGCATCAATCAGCTCCCTGGTTGGGGACAGGTAAGTGTACAGAGCTGACCGCCCGCACCCAGCCCTGTCACTCCCTGGCCCGGGGCGCCCAAACCCTCCTCCTGCCCTGCGCTCCCCGGAGCTTTCTTTCCACGTGCCCTTCATTCATCACCGCCACCAACCCAGAAGGGACCAGGGACACAGCAGTGGGGGCTCAGTCTCGTCTTGGCATTGGCGAAAGCGACAGAACTGAGGGTCACGCAGACCCACGTGCAAAAACCAAACACCGGGAAAACGCGAATCAGCTGTTCCAAAGGGAGCTTGGGGCTTGCCCACCACGCTAACTGCGTAAAGTGGGGCGCAGAAGCAAAGCCCATCAGCCCGACCCCACCTTGCAGCCGTGCAAACCAGAAGGGGGCGGGGCTAGACCCTAGCCGTCTCCCACTCAGCAGAGGGAAGGCGGGTGGGGGCGACCACAAAACTCTGGTTTCTCTTCAGCGCGTCTTTCCAGGCCACACGGACACGCACCAGCACGTCTGTCCTAGCGCCCACTTGAGCGCGCAGACCACCCTCTAGGTCACTCCGGACGCAGGGAAAGGCGGCCAATGAACTTCCTTTTCGTCCTCACCTGCTCGGGGCACTCGCCTTCTCCGCACCGGGCCGGGCCGAACTCTCCGTCCAGCTTGAGCTCCACACAGCCGCCGGCGGCGCAACGTCCAACACACGTTCCCCGCGGCGCGCTCCTCCCCCAGCGGCGCCGCAACCAGACAAGCAGCTTCCGGCTGGCGTCCGCCGCCAAAGGCTTCCCCTTTCCTGCCCTGCGTCCGGGCCTCCGAGGCGAGACGGCAGGGCTGGGACCGTAAAAGAGGAAGCACTTCCGGTGCCGCGCCTCGGAGGCGGGGCTGGTGCTTCCCACCCCCACCCCTGGTTGGCGCAGGCGCGGTAATGACCGCGGCGCCCGCCCTTAGGGAGGGGCGGCCTTTAGAGGCGGTGTTTCTGGAAGCTGCTGGAAGCCGCTTGGGGGCGGAGGTGACCCCGGCAGCCTGGGGGTGGGGCGTGATTAAAACTAGTGCGCGGCCCGCGGCGGAGGGATTCTAGCTGAGAGCGAGAAAGCTCGCCACCGTCGCGGCGTGCTCTGTCGGGAGCCGGCGTGGCCTGCACTGAGCTGGGTGGGCGGCTGGGCAGGATACTGTGAGAATCTGGCCGCAGAGCTCCGATCCCTCAGAATCGCGCGGTCCACGCAGCTCTGCAGTCCCTCCCGCCGTTTCTCTCAGTCCCGTTTGGGCGGCTGGAGGGTTTCTACCCTGACTCGGCCTGTTCTGTTCTTCACGGGTGAGGGGAGCCCCCAGCGCAGGCGTGACCCCAGCCCGCGACTCCCGAGGCGCCGCAGTCTCTGAGGGAAGCCCGTGGGCGCCCCAGAGCTCCGGCGACAGGCCTTTTGGGTCACTTGGTTCAGTGTCCTAGAAATAACGTTTGTAACTTGGGACCCTTAATTGACGTGACCGTCGTTGACATTTCAGACTAGAGTTTTTTTAATTTGTCTTATAATGGCCTCAGAAGATTATACTCTGGAATAACGCGGGGGTTTTGACAGGGTGGACAAAGGAGAGGAGATGCCAAGAGATGATTCAGAGAGAAGAATTTCTCCTTTCCAGGCCTGCTGAATGCAAAGAGGCCAAGGCAGGCAACAGCGAGAAAAAAACATCGTTTTCTTTTTCTCCCCACTGAGAAATAGGCTGGTTTTTGCTTACTTAATAGTACTAAAATAATCAATGCTGGTGTGTTTATTAGGTCTACTTAGGTTTTCTTTTTTAATTGTTATTGATAAACATACGAGCAGTGTTTCCTTCTGAACTGGTAGCCCAAAATCAAGACCTCATATTCATTGTTGCTGTTTCCACTTTAAAAATGGAATGCACTATTTATTAAAATATAAATGTCAGCCAAGGTTGACTTGAAAACCTGAACGTCATTTAAACTGTAGCTAATATTTTAAGATTGAAAAATCAACATCCCCGACGGAATTAAATCACTAAAACATTGGTATCCACGAAGCTAATTTGTAGTCAAAAGACTACACTAAAAAGTGCTTATTTGATTTCCTGCCAGGAAAAGAAAGGTATGTAGTAGTAATAAAATGGAGGTGGGGTTTGTGTTAGGAAAGAAAAGATTTTGGTGTGAGCTGTATTCTGACTCCAAGCTTTTCCCCTTGAAAAGTGGAGGAAAGGGAGCCAAACACAGAAGTGGATCGGGAGCTTGATTAGAATGTTCACTTTCATTTACATTAGAGTAATGTTCCATAAAGATGAGACAGTGAGGTTAGCAATAAAGGTCCAAAGGGAAGGCAATGGGAGAACTGATACACTCATTTGGGTTGGGGTGTGTGTGTGATGGTGGGGGATTGAGAGGGGTGTTCAGGTTCTTGGAAGGAACTTGGGTACACCGGCTGAGTATAGTGTTGCAATTATGTGCATGAGAAACCATTATTAATAGTATCATAAACCACAGAATCTCAATAAAAGTTTTTGAGACATTAATCCCAAACAGAGACTCTTGTATATGTTTCTGTCTGTCTTTACCAATATGTGGGGAGCCTCTTTATACTGTGACACAAGTATACTTTGCAGTTTTGTTAAAACTGCCTCCATCCCCTTCTTAGCAATGTGGGACAATCATTTTTATCCTCCTATTTCCATTTAAAAGCACATTTAAGCAATGGGAGTTTTTCTTAGTGCCTGATGAGCAACTAGAGTAGGAATAAATGCAATTCGTTTTTTGGCCTTTTTTTGTGATTTCTAGTCAGGGTGTGGCTAAAGTGGCAGATCATTGGGCTTGGGCAGCCCCATCCACATCCCCAATACCCCCAGCACTCTCTGCAGTGGTCCCTACTCCTAACCGCAATAAAATAAAATTGTCATTTTAGTCTGTCAGCTATGCTCCTCCTGCAGATTGCATTTCCTTTTTTTTTTCTTCTTTTCTTTTTTGGGTCACACCTGCCAATGCTCAGGGATTACTGCTAGTGGTGCTTGGGGGATCCTATGGGATGCCAGGGATCCAACCTGGGTTGGCCACGTGCAAGGCTAACACTCTACCCTCTGGTACTATCACTCCGGCCCCTAGTTTGCTTTGGTTTGGGGGGTCACATCCAGCATTACTCAGGACTTAGTCCTATCTTTGTGCTTAGGGATCATTCCTGGCATAGGGTCTGGGTTGAAACTGGTTTGGTTGCATGCCAGACATGCACCCTACCTGCTGTACTATACATTTTTTTTATGTTTGTTTCTTTTGTTTTAGGGCCATACCCAGTGATGTTCATGGGTTATTCCTGGCTCTACATTCAGGAATCACTATCACTTCTGGCAGTTACTTGAGGTACCTATGGGATGCCAGGAATGGAACCCAGGTCAGCTGCATGCAAGGCAAGTGCACTTACACATAGTACTGTAATTCCAGCCCCTAGATTACATTTCATAACCACAAAAGAAGGCATGGGCCAAAACCTGGGATATGAAAGCTGCCTGCTAAGATTGCTTGTTCTGGCCTCATCAGGAAGATGAGTTGAGGTAACTAGGCTTATTTTCTAGGCACATCCTTTGAAAATACAATCTTTGGAACCAAAGAGAGAGCATAGTATGTAGTGTGGGGTGCTTGCCTTGAACTTGGCCATCCCGGATTTCTGCATCCCATATGGTCCCACCACCACCATCCCTCCCATGAGCCCTGACAGGAATGATCCCAGAGTGCAGAGCCAGGAATAGGCCCTGAGCACTGCTGGATGTGGTCCCAAAACCAGTAAAAGCAAAAGAAAATACAATCTATAGTATTTACTCTATGCATTACTCTTTGGTTTTGCTCTATGATTTTCTCTTTTCTTTTGAGGGACAAAATCAGAAATTTAATCCAGTACTTCATGCAAGGCAAGTGCTGTACCACTGAGCTATATCACACTGGCCTGTATTTATTTCAGTTCCAATATATAGAAAGTCAAAAACCAAAAGTATTTAGAGCTTAAAAAATCCATTGGGTAGCAAAATATGATCTGAAAGAATGAGAAATTATGTGTAGCAGTTATCCCATATGTTTTGGTAAAGAAATATGAAAAGATTTAATTAATGGCTGCTACCCTTGGATTAGGAAATATTACATTTTTTAACTTAGGTAACCATGTAGTTTCAGTGATTAAACTGGGGCTCCTGCCTGCAGTCCAAGCCCTTTCAGCCATATCCCCAGCCCTCTGAGATATTTCTTTTTTTTTTTTTTTTTGCTTTTTTGGGTTACACCCGGCGATGCTCAGGAGACCATATGGGATGCTGGGGATTGAACCCAGGCTGGCACAGGCCGGCCGCGTGCAAAGGCAAACGCCCTACCCGCCAGGCCATCGTTCCGGCCTCCGGTAAGACATGTACCATTCCTGAGTTTTGATTAAGGACTAAGAACCTATATTAATATCTTTCGATTGCCCATTGTTATATTTTTTTTGATTATGTGACTTTTTGAGTCACACCTGGCCATGCTTAAAGAATACTGTTGGCTCTGCAGTCAGGAATTACTTCTTTTTTTTTTTTATTATACCACCGTGCTTGAAGTGTTCAGGGGACCATATCGTATGCCATGGGTTGAACAGTTGCAAGGCAAATGCCCACCCACTTTACTATTGCTTAAAGACATATTAGCGACCTGAGAGATAATATAGCAGATAAGGTGTTTTTCTTTGCACATATTAGACCCAGGTTTGATCCCGGCACCATAAATGGACCCCTAAACCTGCCAGGAGTGATTCCTGAGCACCTCTAATGACCCCAAAACAAAAATAAATAAAAAGATATTTTAGTTCTTGCCCTCATTCAGTTGAATTAAGGTAGAAAACAGGCCTGGAGAGATAGGAGTTAAGACACTTGCCTTGCATAAAGCCTACTGCAGTTCAGTTCCCTCACTGCATAGGGTCCCTGAGCACGCCAGCAGTTATCCCTGAGCACAGAACCCAGAGTAAGTCCTGAGCCCAGGCCTCCCCAACAAAGGAAATCGAAAGTAATGCATTTTGTCATTATGTTGGTAGATATAGGTACAATCTATTTCTAAGTATAACCATAGAAAATCCAATCATCCAGTAATGTTTTGTTCAACATTTTTCATTATAACATCAGTAAATAAAACATAATCTGGGCCAATATAGAGCAAAACATGAAGTTTTGACACTATTGACTTTCTACTTCCCTACAATGATGCTAAGCAGGAACTGAGAGCACAGTTATTTTATACTTGAGGCTATAATACTTATGTAGACCAGAAAATCACTGTTATATCATCTAAACTGACTTGCTTCTGTTTTACCCATACAAAATGAGGGAACAATATGATAGACTACCAGAATAGTTATTACAATATCTGATTTCTTGTCCTAACATTTCTATGTTAATACATATTTAAAAATATATGTACATATAAATACATATTCCTAGCTCTGCAATCAGAGATCATTCTGGCAGTGCTCGGGGCACCAAAATGGAGCACAGTGTTTAACCTGGGTCATGCATGTGCAAGACTAGCACCCTGCCTGCTGTATTATATTCCCAGCTCCTAAAAATCACTTTAAAAAAAACTTGGGGGCCACACCCAGCAATGCTCAGGATGTGGGTTCAGGGGTCAAACCCAGGGCTGCTGTCAACAGAACATGTGCACTGCCCTTGCTGCCAATTACTGTTGCCTAATGTACCTCTTCAGAGAATTTTGACACTGTATTCTAGAATTAAAGTTACACTGGTGAAGGGATGCATGTTGGAACATTGTACGACTGAAACCCAATCATGATAGCTTTATAACTCTGTATCTCATGGTGATTCTATAAAAATTAATTTAAAAACGTTCCAGAAGTACATATTTATATAATGTGTATAGTTATATACATTTATTTCAAGTCTGTAGTACATATTTTACCTAAAAAAAAATTTTTTTTTTGCTTTTCGGGTCACACCCAAGCGATGCTCAGGGGTTACTCCTGGCTCTGCACTCAGGAATTACTCCTGGTGGTGCTCGAGGGACCATATGGGATGCTGGGGATCGAACCCAGGCCGGTATGGGCCAGCCGCGTGCAAGGCAAACACCCCTACCCGCTGGGCTATCGCTCCGGCCCGATTACCTAAAAATTTTTTATGAAATACATCACCCAGGATGGCCACGTACAAGGCAAATGTCCTACCTGCTGTGCTGTTGTTCTGGCCTCACATATATCATTACATGGGAGTATTTAGACATGCATAATTATTTGCCAGTTATATTCTATATCAATATAACTTATATTCTATAAGAATATAACTTATCTCCGCATGGCAGAGCCTGGCAAGCTACCCGTGTCGTATTTGATATGCCAAATACCAGTAACAATTATTGACCTCATTCCCATGACCTGATGGAATGGTTTGAGGCTCTTCATGTTCCTGGAGCGAGCAGATGCCCTTGGGCTCTACTAGCATAAGACAGGACATATGGAGATGTTACTGGTGCCCGCTCAAGCAAATTGATGATGAACGGGAAGACAGTGATACAGTGATATTTAACATATTCTCATATATGTGAGAGAGCCAGGAGTAACCCCTGAGTATAGCCAGGTGTGACCCAAAAGGGAAAAAAAAGAAAAATAATAATAATGTACAGAAAATTTTTTTTAGAAATGGGTACATAAGGGCCAGGTATGGTGATTCAGAGACTCACAGACATGGGACAGAGCTGCTGCCGGCTCTCCCTGTGTCCAGCTGCTCACAAGGCATCCGGGAGGGATGGCAGGTTCTAGTCCTGGCCAACCACCCCAGCAGAGCCTTGCAACAAGCCAGACGACCCCCACCCCATGAGGGCCACCTTTTTTCCACATCCGGACTTCCCTCTCCTGAGAAATCCACCAAGCAAAAGAGCCTATCACAGCCCGGCTCGTGCGGCCACTTGCGGATGCGCAATTCATCAATAAATGCTGGATTTAGAGGTGACTACAAGAGTATGCCACCCGCACGGCACAGCCTGGAAAGCTACCCGTGTCATATTTGATATGTCAAATACCAGTAACAATTATAGACCACATTCCCATGACCTTATGGAATTGTTTGAGGCTCCTTATGTTCCTGGAGCAAGCAGGTGCCCTTGGTCTCTACTTGCATGAGACAAGACATATGGAGATGTTACTGGTGCCCGCTCGAGCACATCGATGATGAAGGAAGACAGTGATACAGTGGGTGCATAAACTGTTATAAGAAAGACTGCATATTTCTGACACCAACACCCCCCAACCTGTATTTTTTCTAAATATAACTATTTGCTATCAGGCATTGTGTGTGTGCGTGTGTGTATGTGTGTGTGTGTGTGTGTATCTTCCTGATTATTTCCAGTTTCACCCCAAACTAAACAACATGAATGCTAGCTCTATGCACAAATGGCTGGCACCATAATTTTCTAAAAATTATAAATGGCAGAGCCTGGCAAGCTACCCGTGTTGTATTTGATATATATGCCAAATACCAGTAACAATTATAGACCTCATTCCTGAATGGATTGAGGCTCTTTATGTTCCTGGAGCAAGCAGATGCCTTGGGCTCTACTAGCATGAGACAGAACATATGGAGATGTTACTGGGGCCCGCTCGAGGAAATCGATGATGAAGCGGGAAGACAGTGATACATATATGTGTATATGTGTGTATATATGCATGTGTAGAAGGGAAAGGAAAATTGGCACTGAGAGTGGGGTTGGTGTTAAAATATGCCTAAAACAGAGCTATCAATAACTTTGTAAATCATGGTTCTTTAATTAAACTAAAAAGTTACTTAATAAGGGCCAGAGTGATAGCACAGCGAATAGGCTGTTTGCCTTGCACGCGGCCGAGCTGGGTTCGATCCCGGCATCCCATATGGTCCCCCACCAAGAGTAATTCCTGAGCAAAGAGCCAGGAGTAACCTCTGATCATTGCTGGGTGTGACCCAAAAGCAAAAAAAAAAAAAGTTACTTAATGAAGAAAATCTCTAGACAGGAACTTAATATAACGCTAACTAGACTTTTATGTTATCTTACGCACATCAATTTTCAAGACCTCAGGTTCTATAAAGTGAGAGGTTTTGACCTAATTAGATCCTTAAATAGCAACCTTATTGTTCCAACAGTTTTGCTTTTATGGGCTGGAGAGACAGTATAGCATTCTGCTCATTACCTTTGGAACTGCTGCCAACTCCCCCTGCCCCACCAGGAGTGGGGTAGGGAGGTCCCAGGGCCCAAGCAAGGGCAGGAGAGGGAGGTACAGCTGAGCCTTAGGAGGAGCTGCTTTGCTGGGGATTCAGGGCCATAACCAACTGTGCTCTGCTTAGGGACCCCGTGGTGCCTGGGATCTACTGCTAGCAATGCATTGTGCCTTGACCCCTCCATTCTGTCTGAGCCCAACCTTTAAAAGCTGTTTTCCAGACCAGAGAGATAGTACAGGATTTTAGGCACTTGTTTTGCAAATGATCCACTCAGTGAGATCCTGAGCACAGCTGTGTCTGTCCCCAAAATCGAAGGGGGGAAAACAAGTTTTCTATTAAAAAATGTGATCCCAGGGACAAGGAATATAGGTCAGCAAAAAATATTTGCCTTGTATGTATAAGGCCCTGGGACTAATCCCTAAAAAGAATATGGTCCTTTTATCTTAAACTACTTTCTTGCTAATCTTAATTTGGTGTTTTTGGTGTTTTCTTTGGGGTTACTTTTTTCATTCACATGGTTCAGCTGACAGAGTTAGGAAAGTATGTGCAGGGGCCGAAGAGATAGTCCAGCGGGTAGGGCGTTCGCCTTGCACGCCGGCAGGCTCATGCCGGCCCGGGTTTGATCTCCAGCATCCCATATGGTTCCCGAGCACTGCCAGGAGTAATTCCTGAGTGCAGAGCCAGGAGTAACCCCTGAGCATTGCCGAGTGTGACCCAAAAAGCAAAAAAAAAGTATGTGCAGTGGATGTTTGATCTTTTTATAACTGTACCTCAGCCAAACAGCTCCTTACCAGGCAAGCAAACAGTGCTCATACTTTCTTGTATAATCCCTGCCCCCTCCTCCAAATTTAATGTGTATACAAGCAAATAAATACATAATTTGTTCTTAATATGAATAGTACATGCCAAGCAATTTATGTAACCTTACTTTTTAAGTTATTCTATATCATGACTGACTTTACTTTTTTTTAACAATGCTAGGAACCAAATCCAGGGTCCTCCTCTCTCTCTCTCTCTCTCTCTCTCTCTCTCTCTCTCTCTCTTCTCTCTCTCTCTCTATCACTGTATCACTGTATCACTGTCTTCCTGTTCAACATCGATTTGCTCGAGCCGGCACCAGTAACATCTCCCTATGTCCTGTCTCATGCAAGTAGAGCCCAAGGGCACCTGCTTGGTCCAGGAACATAAAGAGCCTCAAACCATTCCATCAGGTCATGGGAATGTGGTCTATAATTGTTACTGGTATTTGGCATATCAAATATGACACGGGTAGCTTGCCAGGCTCTGCTGTGCGGGTGGCATACTCTTGTAGTCACCTCTAATCTTGAGCATTTATTGATGAACCATGTGGCTACAAGTGGCGCGAGCCCGGCTGTGATAGGCTGGATTGCTGGGTGGAGTTCTGATGAGAGGGAAGTCCGGATGTGGAAAGTGGAGGCCCTCATGGAGTGGGGAGTCATCTGGCTTGTTGTGAGGCTCTGCTGGGGTGGTGGGCCAGGGCTAGATCCCGCCATTCCTCCCGGGCGCCTCGTGAGCGGCTGGGCACAGGGAGAACCAGTAGCAGCTCTGCCCCATGTCTGTGAGTCTCTGGATCAGCATACCTGGGCCGGATTTAAAAAAGACTGCTGCAGGGTGGATCTCGATGAGCCGGGCTGTAATAGGCTGGTCTGCTGGGTGGAGTTCTGACGAGGGGGAAGTTCGGATGTGGAAAGTGGAAGCCCTCATGGAGTGGGCGGTCATCTGGCTTGTTGTGAGGCTCTGCTGGGGTGGCGGGCCAGGGCTAGAACCCGCCATCCCCTCCTGGGCGCCTCGTGAGCGACTGGGCATAGGGAGAGCCAATAGCAGCTCCGCCTCATGTCTGTGAGTCTCTGGATCAGCATACCTGGGCTGGATTTAAAAAAGACTGCTGCAGGGTGGATCTCGATGAGCCGGGCTGTGATATGCTGGTCTGCTGAGTGGAGTTCTGACGAGGGAGAAGTCCGGATGTGGAAAGTGGAGGCCCTCATAGAGTGGGGAGTCATCTGGCTTGTTGTGAGGCTCTGCTGGGGTGGCGGGCCAGGGCTAGGAACCCGCCATCCCTCCTGGGCGCCTCGTGAGCGACTGGGCATAGGGAGAGCCAATAGCAGCTCCGCCTCATGTCTGTGAGTCTCTGGATCAGCATACCTGGGCTGGATTTAAAAAAGACTGCTGCAGGGTGGATCTCGATGAGCCGGGCTGTGATATGCTGGTCTGCTGAGTGGAGTTCTGACGAGGGAGAAGTCCGGATGTGGAAAGTGGAGGCCCTCATAGAGTGGGGAGTCATCTGGCTTGTTGTGAGGCTCTGTTGGGGTGGTGGGTCAGGGCCAGGGCTAGAACCTGCCATCTCTCCCCCTGTGCCTCATCTATCTATCTATCTATCTATCTATCTATCTATCTATCTATCTATCTATCTATCTATCTATCTATCTATCTATCTATCTATCTATCTATCTATCTATCTATCTATCTATCTATCTATCTATCTATCTATCTATCATCTATCTATCATCTATCGATCGATATATAGATATATACATATACACACATACACACATATATATACATATATATACATATATATATATAAACATATAATATATAATATATTGTTGGGGAACACTGGGTGCCTGGACAAAATCTGGGAACAGAGTCAGGAGATCCCCTTCTGCCCCAGGGGATTGGCAGCCGACAGACAGAAAGATGAGAGAATCCAGCAAAGTTTCAAAAGGCTTTACTCACACTTGTTCTTGTATACAGTCCAACAATAGGAAACCCCCATACTTTAGGTTCCTGGTTGGGCCCCAGCCACATATGGGTTTAGAATCCCAGGCCAAGATGGCTGCTACTACATTTTAAGGCCCAATAGGGAAGAGAACGGAGAGGAGAGGAGAGGCAGAGAGCAAGGAGGAAGAGAGAAAGCGAAAAGGCGAAAAAGCACGGAAGCAAGCAGGCTACAGCTTTTATAACTTTTCAGCCCAGACCGGCCCACATCAACAGAAAGCTGTTAGGGTCAATCCCTCTTAGGTAACTTCTCCCAGGACCTCACCTACTCCCATGGAAATGTTAATATTGCCCCAGCCAAGGCTGCAGGCCCACCATTGGTTCTCCACCAGGCCCTATGTAGATGGCCATGAAAAGCATCTGAGATGAACTGTATCTCAGAATACAAAGGCATGCATCTGTACCAATGGATATTCTACAGCCAAGTATATATTTCTCCAAGTCTTCACAAAATTCTCATCTTTACTTCATAGCTGTTTTGTATATTAGCCTTTAGACTTGTTAGAGAGCCACACTTGCTTGTTTGGAGGCAAACAGTATTTCTCTCTGGTCTAATTACTTAGATATCCAACATGGCCAGGTAAATATACTGGTAAGATCTATCTAGTCCCATGATGATTGTGGTAGCATGTGATAAAATATTTATACCAGCTAACATAGAATATATGGTAAGATATAGTGCCACATAGAGTCGCAGATTCAAACTGTTTTCTTGCCCCTATATCTACACAGTGGCCTGCAGGAGGTAACTCCAAGCAAGGTGCAGAGACTCTCTGCAACAGTGTACTGCAATAATATATATATTATATTACATATAATTATGATGTATATCATACTATATTATATATCATATATACATATCATGTATATTATAATCTATGTATTAGTTTGGGGAGCCACACCTGATGGTATTCAGGTATTCAGGGCTTGCTTCCTGCAGAGCTCAGGGACTCACACAGTGCCAGGATTGAACTCAGGCCTCCTTCATGCAAAGTATGTGCTACAGCGCACTGAGCTCTCTCTTCTCTTCTATATCATTATATAAGATGCTTCCCTTGTTCCTTTTTAAGGTTAGATAATATTAATTTTTATAAAGTATTATTTTATTTATTTATTTATTTATTTTGCTTTTCGGGTCACACCCGGCGATGCTCAGGGGTTACTCCTGGCTCTGCACTCAGGAATTACTCCTGGCAATGCTCGGGGACCATATGGGATGCCGGGATCGAACCCAGGCCGGCACAGGCTGGCCGCGTGCAAGGCAAACGCCCTACCCGCTGGGCTATCACTCCAGCCCCTATTTTTTTCTTCTGACCGAATTCAAATATTTTCTGATCTTTATTAAAAGCATTGAACAATGAGTAACTGAATACTCATCATTTGCTTTATTTGTGACTATGTCTATATCCTAAACAATGGCACAGCTCTATTTAGATTGTGATACAATTGATAAACTATTACTTGGTGTCCAGGCACTTACTTCAAGCAGGCTGCAATACATTCCTCACATGTAATGGGCCCTGAGTTCAATCCACACCATCACGTGGCACATCCAGAACAACCAGGTGTTGCCCTGGTGGCCTGTTGACCACTGGACAGGTGTGTTGAGCCACACAACAGGTGATGTATTGATCCTAGTGACCCCTCCCCTCTGAGTACTGCTTGGAAGGCTCAGAAAAAAGTTACTTGAGGGCTAGAGAGTACAGCTGCTAAAGCACTTTCCTTGCAAATGACCAACCAGTTTGATGCCTGGCACCCCATATTGTCTCCTGAGCACCTTCAGGAGTAATCCCTAAATGCAGAGCCATTAATAAGCTCTGAGTTCTGAATAATACCAGTGTGGCCCCAAAAAACCAAAAGAAAAGAAAGACAAAAGTTACTTAGTACCTAGTAGCAATCAGTAGATGAATTTATATAGGAGTTAGAGAGATGCCTCAACCATTGCTGTGCACTACAGTCATCCCTAGCAACACAGGCCAGACAAATCCACACAAACTGCCAGCATGGCTGTCTGAGTATTGCTGGGAATGTACCCCAGGCCACTGAGCACTACTTGGAAGACCAAAAAATAAATAAAGGTAGCATATGTTTAGGATTCTGTCAACTTTGACTTATGTATTCACTATGTCAGTATTCAGTATAATATAGTGGTACAAAGGAGTCAGTACCGTTTAGTTCTAAAGTGAATGTGTCAGAATCATATCACTGGAGTACAGTGGGCATAGTACAGTGGGAAAGGCTCTTGCCTAGCATGCAGCTGACTGGGTTTGAACCCTAGTATCCCAATATGATACCTGAGCATCACTAAGTAGGAATGATATCTGTGGGCAGAGCAAGAGGCAGTCTCTGAGCAACGTTGGGAATGGCCTCAAACAAAACAACTGGGGAAAAAAGGAATGATCATATTATCTATTTATACCCTTGATAAAAGCAAGTGGAGAATGTGTAGGCTCCCTGTTCTAGAGAAACAAATACATAAACCTTAAAACACTAAAGTCCTGTGGTTTTCGAGTGATAGAGCAAGGCAAACAAGAGGCAGCCAAGTACCAAGTCGGGTTGTTCTAACAGAAGATTCTTGCTTTTCGCCTCCATGCTCATGCCAGTGTCTTAAGCTCGTTGACTCTGATTTACATTGACAATTTCTTTTAATGTTTACCAAGCATGTGTAGATGAATTTGTGCAAAATGCAACTTTTATATACTCCCACTTGACCAAGAAGAGAACTATTCCTAACAGAAGTAAATAAATTAGCCAAATTTGCACAACAAAGAGACAACCTGGGCCAGACCTAGACCCTCTAATTTGTAATCCAGACATCTTCTTAATATCTTACATGTTCCCTGGATTTGCATGTAATTTCAGCAGTAGAAATGAGTCTTCCTAGTGGTTAACAACTGCTTTGGGTACATTCACACTGCCTAAGCAATGGAGCAAACTCAATTCAGAGAATAGCTGTTTGTTTTTCCACTGACAGCATTCTATAAGCAATTGTGGAAGTAATTACACAACATGTTGAGTGCAATCAGGAGGGCTCCAAATCAAAAACTTAAGCTGACACAGAGAAACACTATAATTGGCAGATAGTTGTCACTTGGAGGTGAGTCAGTCATAGGACTGGGAAGAAATCAGGCTTATTTAAAAATGGAACATCTTAGATGCCCCAGATCTCATGTGCTCATCTAATTTGGCCAAGAAAAAATCTAAAAAATTGCTAGAAAAGGAGAAATCAAGGTAGAAATAATAGCAGACGAATTGGAAATGAGGGGCTGGAGTGAGAACACAGCAGTTAAGGCATTTGCCTTGCATGTGGCCAACCTGAGTTCGATCCCCACATCCCATATGGTCTCCCAAGCCCAATAAAAGTGATCTCTGAGTGCAGAACCTGGACTAATCTCTGATCATCAATACATAAAATTTGAGGGGACAACAGTTAAGCTTGTCACAGTTCGCCTTCTGGAGGGTCCTCTTTACCACCTTGAGGCTCTCTTCCCCCACCACACCCCTCTCTCCCATATGCCTTCCTCTCCCCCATTGTCTGCTCGTTCCTAAAGTCCTTGCTTCCTGAATAGTGTGTGTGTGATGAACCACATGCTGGAGTCTGTGATTCAACCCACAGACATCATTATTGCTGCTGAGATACTGCATCATACCATGGCCTGGCCCTGAACTCTGAACCTTGCCTAGGTCCACAGGGTCCTAGTGGTGGCAGCCAGGGGCATGCTGGTGGCCAATGGCCATCCTTGCCTAGCCTTAAACTCAGAAATCAATCTAAACCCAGGGTCCCTGGTGGTGGGGACCAGGAGCTAGCTGTGCTGGTGGCCATTGACCATCCTTGCCTAACCTTGAGCTTAACACCCAGCCTAGACTCACCTAGCCTAGCCCAGCCCCAGGGCCCCTGGTGGCAGGACACTGGGGTTGTAAGCATAAGCATTGTTTTGTAAGCATTAGAGTTTGTTATCTGGCACTGCTTGTTTGCCTTTCTTACTGCTGCCGTATTAAGGGCTCTTTCGGGTCAGGAAAATAAATATTTTTGTTACTGGATTTGGCATATCGAACACGCATCAGACAGCTTGCCAGGCTCTGCCATGTGGGCACTAAATTCTCATTATAGATGCCATTGGGCTACATTGGCACGTGATAGGGTCCAATGGAAATGTTACTGGCGCCCGCTCGAGCAAATCGATGAATAACGGGATTCAAGTGATCAAGTGAAGAGTTTGTTATAGCCAGGCACACCTCCGTTGGAAAGGCTGGGTGATCTCAGCTTGCAGGAAAATGCAGGTTAGGCCCTCTTACTCACAGTGGTCCATAGTCTATAGATTTGAGTTCTATACCTTTTAATAAATCCACATCACCATGCTATACGGTTTCAGTGACGCAAGTGACCCTCAGAGAAATACGCACCCTTTTTATCTTCCTTTCTTCTCAGCACAGGAGGGCAGCCAGGAGGAGAGGCCGCACAGTGAGAAGTGAGGAGCTGCCCTGTCCTCTAGACTGTCCCAGGGGGGACCCTCCCTATCCTGCCAATCAAGTCCCAGGCAACAAAGACTCTGAGGATGTTAGTATGGACAGAGTCCCTCTGAGGTCCCTGGGAGGAGCGGCAGGCAGTAGGATAAGCAGAACCTAAGGGACTTCAGGGAGTCCCAGGAACAGGGAGAGGCCTGGGCAGAGCTGCCAGCCAGGTGGGCATGGGGTGCAGGCCAGGCCACTTGTGTCTCTGACTGGGTCACAGTTCCCTGAGTGTGGATGACAGGTCTCCTCCGAGGGAAATGTTGCCTTTAAGCTCCTGGCATGGTTCTGGGTCCCAGGAGTGTGTCTGGCCTTTATCCTAGAATTGGGGGCATTTGTGATTCTTGGGCCAGTTATTGGGGGAATTTGGGGGCTTTTAAGAGACAGAGCTGGCCCAGACTCCCCTGGGAACCCATGTGGAGAAGCTGTACACTGCCGTCTCCCCCCACCCCGGTTAGCACCCCCTTCCTCCCCTGGGAGGAATCCTTAGTTCTCACCGCAGAGGACAGGAGTTGTTCATTCAGAGCTGTGTGCTGACTTTCCTCCTCCTCCTCCCAGAACAATTCAGGACCTGGTGCTGCCTGCATGGACAGGGCTGAGGGAACCCTGGGAATGGGGGGGTGTGAGGGAAGGGCAGGAAGAGGCTATTGTGATGTCATAGACCTGAGCTTGGGGGAGGGGAAGCAGCTGGAACCTCTATCCAGGGTCTTTTTGTTTTTAACCCAGTTATCATCATCTACTGTGTACAGACCCCTGTTTGCTAAAGCTGGGTGCAACTTGTGGAATATCATCTACTATGGTCCCCAGAGTCCTCTCTCTGACCCCTGGGCACCCGCCCCTGTAGGACAGTAACATCAAGTCTTGGCCTTGTTCCCATGGGAAGGAACCCCACTTACCTGGCCCCCCCATGTTACCTGCTCACCAACATCAGAACCACATCTCTACCATGTCCCATTGACACCCCTTGCTCTGCCTTCCTCCCCCTGTCTTCCTGAGGGTCCTCTTTACCACCTTGAGGCCCTCTTCCCACGCCACACCCTCCCTCTCATATGCCCTCCTATCCCGGTTATTGTCTACCCATTCCTGAAGCCCTTGTTGCTTCCTGAATGTGTGTGTGTGTGTGTGTGTGTGTGTGTGTGTGATGAATCACACACTGGAGTCTGTGTTTCAACCCACAGATATCAGTGTTGCTGCTGAGATACTGCATCCTACCATGGCCTGGCCCTGAGCTCTAAACCCTGCCTAGATCCACAGGACCCTGCTGGTGGCAGCCAGAGGCTGGTTGTGCTGGTGGCCATTGACCATCCTTCCTGAGTCTTGAGCTCAGTACCCAGCCTATACCCAGGGCCCCTGGTGGTGGGGGACCTAGGACTAGCCTTGCTGGTGGCCATTGCAATCCTTTCCTGCCCCTAGGACTAGTGGTTTCGGCATGTAGGGGACTCAGCCCAGCCCTCACCACCCTTGCTCCGTGCCCTGTGGGCACCAACTGACTCAAGTTATCCTCTGGTGCTGGAGATTTCTTTGGAATTGTTAATTCTCAGTGGTGACTCAGCACCCTAGAGTTTACCTCCAAGTTTTAGTAGTGCTTCAGAGCCCCTTCCTAGGCACCCAGAGCTCCCTGCATCCTGCCAGACCCCAAGGTGAGGCCTTGTGGCTTTTCACTCAAGACCTCTGTGTAGACAATTGGTTCCATCCCTGGGATAGAGACTGGTGCCTGCCTAGCTAGTGGAGCAGGTGTGTGGGGTGGCCAGGCTCTTAACAGCTAGCTGAAGAGTTGCCATTTGGGGGTCAGAACCAGCACATCTGATCTTGGCTTGAATGTGGATAGTTTTCAAGGACACTTTTAGGCCTATTTTTGCATGCTTGCCTCTACCATTATGTGCAATACCATTGTCAGGCCCCTCTCCCACCCCTAGTATGTACCAATCCTCCCCAAACCCTCCGACTCCCCTTCCCCATTCTCCTGCAGACCTGACCCCATCCCAGCCTCAACAGTCTCAATCCTTTCCCATGGTCCATTGCAAACATTGCCCCAGAGCTCCACAGCAACTCAGCCAGAATCTCCTCCCATGAGCTAGTCTTGCCCCATCACCCCATGAATAAAAACCCGTGCCTGGTAGCAGACCCACCAGACCCAGCATCAAGTTACCATATTAACTTGGGCTCTGTGGGAGCCCAAGATGAATCTGATTCTCCGAGGAAGACATGGCAGTAGCAATTTCTACCTCAACGCAGAAGACAGCAGAACCTGACCAGTCCCTGTACTCTGCCCAGCCCAGATGGCCTCCTAAGCCAGATGCATTCATGAGAACCCTGAAGAACCTCTACTGATACATATGTTCAGTGCAGGACAATTAACCAATAAACTAATGATCCTGATGGCTGTGCTGGCGTTCCCCCATACTCTAGTGGGGGATGGGTGAAAATGGTGTTTTGAGTCCCCTGCTATCCACTGAAGCTCCTTTTGCAAAGCAGAAACCTGTACTATCTCTCAGGTCCCTAATTTCTAATTCTTTTATTTTCTATGTATTTATTTTTTTTTGCTTTTTTGGGTCACACCCAAATGCTCAGGGGTTACTCCTGGCTCTGCACTCACAAGTTACTCCTGTAGGTGCTCAGGGATATGGAATGCTGGTGATTGATTGAACCTGGGTTGGCCATGTACAAGGCAAACGCCCTACACACTTTGCTATCACTCAGCCCATTTTTTGGCTATTTAGGTTATTCTTGTTTTTGGACCACACTGGGGTTTATCATCAATATACAGTGCAGAAATGTGATTTGAAGATAAGATCTAAAAATTGATGATTAAGTTCAAGTGAAATCTTTAGACGGTGTCCTATCCAGTCTGCCAGGTTTTTATAAGATGAGCGAAGGGCATGGAAAGGCCCCCTGACACTGGTGGGGGACACGGTGGGCATCACTTGATCACTTGAATCCCGTTATTCATCGATTTGCTTGGAGCGGGTGCCAGTAACATTTCCATTGGACCTATCACGTGCCAATGTAGCCCAATGGCATATGGTTGATTCAGGAATAAAGAGCCTCAAACCGTTCCTTCAGGGTCTTGACAAAGAAGTCTGATCATCTTGTAGGTGGGCAGCCAAGTGATCTTTTGACATCCCGTGGGATCCAGTCGTTAATGGCTCTAGTCCAGCGATCATCTCCAAATCGCATTACATGTCCAGCCCATCTGATTTTCGATGCCTTGGCAAATGAGACAGCGGCCCTGATTCTGTAATAGTGACGGAGGTCAGAACTCCGAATTCCTTCTCTCACTTGAGTGAGGTGTGATATTCTAAGCATAGCTCTTTCGATTCCTCTCTGGGAGACCGAATAGCATTCTCATCCTGCTTTCGTAGGGCCCAGATCTCTGAGGCATATGTTAATGCAGGGAGAATGGTGGAGTCAAAGAGATGTGCCCAGAGCCGGAGGTTCTTTGTCCTTTTAGCTATTTCTTCAATGTTTTTGAAGGCATTCCATGCTGCTCTCTTTCTCCTGCGCAGCTCAGGTTTTAGGTCGTTCATCATGTTGACTTCTTGACCTAGGTATACATAACTGCTGCATTCAGAGATGTCTGTTCCATTGAGAATGAATGGGGCCTCTGGAACTAGTTCATTTTTCATAAATATAGTTTTCTTTAGATTCAGCTGTAGACCTATCTTTCCACATTCTTGGCTGAAGTCATCCAGCATTTGTGCTGCTTGGATAAAGTTTGATGTTATTAGAACGATGTCATTGGCGAAGTGGAGGTGGTGTAGTTGCGACCATCTATCTTCACTCCCATTCCTTCCCATTCTAATTGTCGCATGATGGTGGGGATACATGTGGCAATTTGAAGAGGAGTTCCTCAGATGAACGGAAGTCTTTGACATTGTGATCCTGAGTCTCAAGCTCCAGAATTGTGAGAAAATCCATTCCTGTTCTTTTTTAATAGTTTAGTTAAATTTTTCATTTTTTAGAAATTGAATCACCATGAGATACAGTTACACAGCTGTTCATGATTCAATTTCAATCACTGTTCCAACAGCCATCCCTCCACCAGTGTATACTCCCCACCACCAATGTCCCAAGTTTCCTTATCACCACTCCCCACTCCTACCTCCCAGCCTTATTCTATGGCAGATACTTTCCCTCTCTCTCTCTCTCTTTCTCTCTCTCCTTTTGGCCATTATGGTTTGCAATACAGATCCTGAGATTATTATATTTGTTCCTATACCTACTTTCAGCATGCAACCCTCATCTAGCGTGATCATTTCCAACTGTCTTTGTCATAGTGGTTCCTTCTTTATTTCAACTGCTTTTGCCCCCTTTATTTCAACTGCTTTGCACTTGAAGTAGGCTTCCAACTATGGGCCAGTCTTCCTGGCTCTTTATTCTACTGTCCTTCAGTCACTGTCACTGTCACTGTCTTCCCATTCATCATCGATTTGCTCAAGCGGGCACCAGTAACATCTCCATATGACCTGTCTCATGCAAGTAGAGCCCAAGGGCACCTGCTTGCTCCAGGAACATAAAGAGCCTCAAACCATTCCATCAGGTCATGGGAATGAGGTCTATAATTGTTACTGGTATTTGGCATATCAAATACGACACGGGTAGCTTGCCAGGCTCTGCTGTCTGTCCTTCAGTATTGGTTTCATATTATGTTTTTTTAATATCCCAAAATTAGTACAATCATTCTATGTCTGTTCTTCTCCTAACTCATTTCACACTCAGCCCTCACCATGTCCATGCATTTTTAAGTGAATTCATGAGTTTGTTCTCCCCTAACAGCTGCATAGTATTCTATTGTGTAGATGTACCATAGTTTCTTTAACCAGTCATCTGTTCTGAGGCACTCAGGTTGTTTCCATATTCTGGCTATTGTGAATAATGCTGCAATGAACGTAGAAATGCAGATGGAGTTTCTACTGTTTGGACCCTGGGGTATATTCTCAGAAATGGTATTACTAAGTTCTATGGTAACTCAATTTCTAGCATTTTGAGGAACGTCCATATTGTTTTCCAAAAAGGTTGGACCAATCAGCATTCCCACCAGCAATGGTTGAGAGTCCCTTTCTCCCCACATCCATACCAGCACTGGTTGTTCTTGCTCTTTTGGATGCATGCCAGTCTCTAGTATAAAATGATATCTCGTTGTTGTTTTGATTTGCATCTCCCTGATGATTAGCAATATAGAGCATTTTTTCATGTCTTTTGGCCATTTATGGCTCTTCCTTGAGCCATTAATGGCTCTTCCTTGAGCCATTCAGCCTATGGACTTTTGTTATGGTAGCCCTGGCAAACTAGTAGAGCTATATATATATTTTTTCACCCTACACAAAATCCTTCAGATTTTTTAAAAAAGAAAAATATTTACAAGATCATTGAAAACCACCAGGATGGATTACAGCAATCTTTCTTATCAAGTAATTGGCCTTTTGGCTAAGATCAAGTGTAGTATCAAGTGTAGTTTAGGTATATGATCTCATTATTTCCTTCGCAGGAATCCTTTCCAGTCCTTTCAATACTTTTCATCCTACCCTACAACACCCTGTTTCATTCCAAAACAAGCACACCAGGTGCTTCCAGCTTCAGGTTTTTCATTTTTCAACTAGTTTTTAGGATTTCATTTGTTATTTTTTCTTAAGAAATAGGAATATTTTATGTGTAGAAAATAGGAGTTGGTCCATTGAAAGCAGAGGGATTGTCAGGGTTCAAGGGACCTCCCAGGCCCCAGGCTCAAGGGACCCCAAGGGCCTGAGACCCCCAACATTACTCAGGATCAGGGGATAACCAAAGCAGCAGATGCCAGGACCCTGCGGGGTCCCAGAAAGTACTCACAATCCATTAAGGTCCCTGGCCTGTGTCTGGGGTCAATGACCATCCCCTGACCTATAGATAAAGGAACAAGACCACGGGTTCTTAAAGCTCTCCTTTTTATTTAATTTAATTTTTTAATTTTTTTTTTGCTTTTTGAGTCACACCTGGTGATGCACAGGGGTTACTTCTGGCTCTGCACTCAGAAATTACTCCTGGCGGTGCTCGGGGACCATATGGGATGCCGGGATTGAACCTGGGCCGGCACAGGCCGGACGCGTGCAAGGCAGACACCCTACCCGCTGGGCTATCACTCCAGCCCCAAAGCTCTCCTTTTAGTCTGTCTTCTCTCACTCCTCACTCCACCTCACTCCAGGAACCTCTCTTCACTCACTTCAAGGATCTCTCTCTTTCTCTCTGTCTCTCTCTGTTTCTCTATCTCTGTCTCTTTCTCTCTCTCTCTCTCTCTGCAGGTTCTCCAGCAGGCCCCTCTTCAGGGCCTCTCTCTTCAGGACGTCTCTCTTCAGGGCATCTCTTTTCAGGTTCTCTCTTCTCAGGTCATCTATATTGAGGGCTTCTCTCTTCAGGGATCTTTTCTCTCTTCATCTGTCTTTGTTTCTCTATCTCTATTTCTCTGTCTGTTTCTCTGTCTCTATGACTTCTCTTCTTTTGGTCCCCTCTTTATAGCACCTTTCTCTTTCAGGCCATCCCACTGGGTGCTGTCATTTTCAGCACCTTTATTCTTTCAGGCTGGGCCTCTGGGTCCTGATCTTGGCCCTGTGGTCCTGTGACCCTATGACCCTGTGGCCCTGTGGCCCCGTGGCATGGTGCTAGACCTCAGGCCCAGGCACTAGGCCCTTTGGCCCTGGTGCTGGCCCACCAGCCCAGCCACCAAGAACTCTGGGATTCTCCCCTAGGGTCTGTTTTCTAGCCACGTGCCAGGTCCAGAATCCTGACCTTCTAACTGTTTTAACTGTCAGATACAGGGGGTTATCCAAGAAGGAAGGTCTTAATACTTATGGCACACTATTTGATGCTAGCCACTATGTTATTTAATTTACAAAAGTAGCTCCTTTAGAGAGACCATAAACAGCACAATTTAGAAAAAGCACAGTATTTGCCTTGAGATACGCTTTAAAAATTTGAGTCTTACCCTTAGCATTGCCATTTTTAGATCTACCTTACTAATAGTGGGAAAAGGACCTTATATGTAAATTTCTGAATGTAAATCATTTTGCAAGGTGTGAAAGAAGCATGTCCTTGGGGAGTGGCCCTGGGACTAGCACAGAGGTACTAGTGCTTCTGAGTCTGCCTCTGACAGTAATTTGCAAGCTCATGTCAGCTTCTTAATGGAGAGTACTGAAAGAAAAATGGAAAAAAATTTGCTAACCTATGGGCTATTATAGCATGATAGTTATTTATTTATTTATTTATTTATTTATTTATTTATTTATTTGCTTAAACAACCCAATATATTGTCTCACAGTTCTGGTATCTAGATGTTCAAAATGGACTGGAGAAATAGTGGGTAAGGTAATTGCCTTGCATGCGGCCAAACTGGGTTCTATCCATGGCATCCCATATGGTTCCCCCAAGCCTGCAGCAGTGATTCCTGAGTGCAGAGCCAAAACTAAACCCTGAGCAGCACTGGGTGTGACCCCAAAACAAACAAGCAAAAACAAATGTGTTTGTAGAATTATTTCACACTGGGAACGTTGAGAAAGTTTCTGTTCCATGCTTCTTCTGGACTTACGGTTTGTTGGCAGTCTCTCACATTTCTTGGCTATAGACCCACTGCCTCATCGCTCTCTTGTCCACATGATATTTTCCCTATGTGCAACGTTTTTTCCATGTCCAGATTTCCCCTTTGTATATGTGTATGTGAGAGACTCACAGACATGGGGCAGAGCTGCTACTGGCTCTCCCTGTGCCCAGCCGCTCATGAGGAGCCCAGGAAGGATGGCAGGTTCTAGCCCTGGCCCACCACCCAGACAGAGCCTCACAATAAGCCAGATGACCCCCACTCCATGAGGGCCTCCATTTTCCACATCCAGACTTCCCCCCTGGTCAGAACTCCACCCAGCCGACCAGACTATCACAGCCTGGCTCAAGCGGCCATAAGCGGCTGCGCCGGTTCATCAATAAATGCTGAATTTTGCAATGACTGCAAGGGTATGCTACCCGCATGGCAGAGCCTGGCAAAGCTACCCGTGTCGTATTTGATATGCCAGATACCAGTAACAATTATCGACCTCATGAACATAGTTTTGTTGAGATTCAGCTGTAGACCTATCTTTCCACATTCTCGATCAAAGTCAGTCAGCATTTGTGTCGCTTGGCTAATGTTTGGTTTTATTAGAACGATGTCTTCAGCGAAGTAGAGGTGGTGTAGTTGCCAACCATCTATCTTCACTCCCATTCCTTCCCATTCTAATTGTCACATGATGTTCTCAAGGGTGGCGCTGAAGAGTTTTGATGAAATGGTATCATCCTGCCAAACCCCTCTTTTGACATCGATGGTCACTTCTTTGTAGAATGGTGAGATCCTGGTGGTGAATCCATAATACAGCTCACGAAGGATCTTGATGTATTGGGTTTGAACGCACTGTTTGGCTAGGGCTTCGATGACTGCTTTAGTCTCCACAGAATCAAAGACTTTCTTTAAATCAATGAATGTGAGACAAAGTGGCATCTTGAACTCCCTACAAACTTCAATGAGCTTGGTTACCGTGTGGATATGGTCGATTGTGCTGAATCCTTTCCAGAAGCCAGCTTGCTCGCATAGTTGTCCTTCATCTAATGTTCTGCCAATCCTGTTCAGGATGACTCGAGTGAACAGCTTGTAGATGACAGACAACAGGCAGATGGGGTGATAGTTGCCAATGTCATGGATGTCTCCCTTCTTGAACAGTAGAACTGTCCTGCTGGTTTTCCATTGGGAGGGCACCTTGCATTCAGACAGGTAGCATGTGAAGAGCCGAGCCAGTGTATTGATGAGCACTGAAGGCAGATTCTTCAGGTGTTTGGGTTTGACTTTGTCTGGGCCTGGTGCTGTTCCCTTCTTTACGGACAAAATGGCATGTCGGATTTCAGAAGGGAGAACATTGGGAACGACATATCCATCCTGCGGAATTTGTTATGTGGGCAGGTGGATGTGGCTATCAAAGAGATCTGAGTAGAAGTCGTGGATAATCTTCTCCATTGCCTCTCTGGAAGATGTGATAGATCCATCAGGCGTCGGAGGGCAGTCATCTTGGTCTTATAGTTGGCAAAAGACAGGCGGGCGTTGCAAATGCTTTTCCTGGCTTCTGCTGCATCTTCCAGTATTTCTGCTCTTCTCTCTGTGAGGTCTTCCTTTATGGCTTCTTTGCACTGCTTTGCAAGCTTGGATATTAGCATTTGGTCGCCTGAGGCTCACGCCTTGCCATGTTGGTGAATGAGCTCAAGAGTTTTTGAAGACAGGCGTCCTTTTGTGGCTTTTTCTCTCTCGGCATTCTTTGCACAATCATGGAGGTGCTGAACCACTCGGTTGTATTCTTCATCGATGTCCTTAATGATGGTATCTTCCCATGTTGCCGCAGTGGTGCCAAAGAGTTCCCAGTTGGTGATCGCTCAGGGAGTTCTCTTCTTAAACTTTGCAGCCTTATCTCCCTGTTGTGTGAAGTAGAATTTTGCACAAAGGAGATGGTAGTTATCCTGTTTGGAATTTTGGGACTACAGCAACATCGGTCAGGCAAAACCGTCAATTGAAGATGATGTACACAATTTCATTGTGGAATTATCCACCAGGGGATTCCCATGTACAATGTTTTGATTCAGCCTTCTGGATCTGTGAGTTCCATGAATGGTCTTGGTGGACATGATGAACTCAGATCTACTCTCAGCAGCTCATATTTTCACTGCCAATATGCCAATGAAAAGTTTTTATTACAGTGTAAGAGGAGAATAAGGTCTTAAGATGAAGATTCCCTTGGAACCAGTTTTAGTTTAGCTTACTGATTTCATGAAGAAATCATCTTAAATGGACCACAAGAGGAAACCCTAGTTTGGGTAGAGAAGTTGCTTAACATTAATCTTTGTTTTAAGAAAGTAATGCTATGGGGCCATAGAGATAGCACAGCAGGCATGGGTGCTTGCCATGCATGTGCTTGACCCAGGTTCCATCCCCAGAATCCCATGTGGTCCCCAAATTCACCAGGAGTGACTCTTGAGTACAGAGCCAGGAGTCAGCCCTGAGCACTGCCAGATGTGGTCTAAACCTTGCCCCCACAAAATAATCCTAAGAAAGTGAAGATTTTTGTATCTTTAACATTTTTTTTGGTTGGTTTTGGAGCCACTCTTGTCAGTGCTCAGGCACTACTCTCGGCTTCATGCTTTGGGTTGTTTCCTGTTGTGCTTAAAGGGTCATGAGATGCTAGGGATGGAACCCAAGGCTACAGCATGAAGAACATATTCTATAGTTCTATAAACTATTTCCAACCTCAAGGTGGAGTTTTCTTTTAGTTGTTTTTGGGCCATATGGGGAAACACTGCTGTACCCCCACCCCCCCAACCCTCCTCCCCACCCTCCCCCCCCCACCCCGCCCAAAATCCTGAAGCAGGGTCAGGGATTCCCTGCCTCAGGGGATCGGCAGCCAGTGATGGAGAAAGACGTGAGGATCCAGCAAAGTTCCAAACTGCTTTACTTACACAGGTTCTGGCATACAAATCAGCAATAGGAAAACCCGAAACTTAGGGTTCCCAGCTGAGCCCCAGCCATGTATAGGCCAAGATGGCTGCCACCACGTGTTAAGGACCTGCAGAGAGCAGACAGCAAAGAGGCAAGAAAGGGAGCGCCAATAGGAAAGGGGACAGAAAGAAAGCAGGCTACAGTTTTTATATCCCTGCAACACAGACTGCCCACCCGAGGGAGAGTAGTTAGAGTCAAATACCCTCAGGTAATTTCTTCCAGAACCTCACCTGGGCCCTTTGAGATGTTAATGTTGCTGAGTCAAGGTCTGCCTTGGAAGTGCCCCTGCAGGGTAGAGTGGAGGAGAGGCTTCTGAGATGAACTGTATCTCAGAGTACAAAGGCATTCATCTGCACCAAGGAATATTCTATGACCAGTTATATATTTCTCCAAGCCTTCACAAGAGTCTCATCTTTACTTTACAGTTGCTCTGTTATTAGCCTTTGACTTATAGAGAACCATGCTTGCTTGCTTGGAGCAAACATCATTTCTCTCTGGTCTAATTGCTTAGAGATCCAACGAAGCCAGGAAAATATACTGGTAAGATCTAGCTAGTCCCACAATGATTGTGGCAGCATGAGAGAATATTTATACCAGTAGAGTATACATGGTCAAATAAACTGCCACATGAAACTGTCCTCCTATCTACAGAGTGGCCTACAGGAGGCAACTCCAGGTCAGATGCAGAGGTTCTGGGCAGCAGTGTACTGCAACAGGGGCCATACTCGTTGGTACTGGGCTTACTCCTGTCTCTGTGCTCAGGGACCACTCCTGGCATTGCTCTGGGGACCATGTAGGATGTTAGGGATCAAAGTTAGGGGCCAGAGAGATAGTACAGCAGGTAAGACACTGTCTTGCACTCAGTTTAGTCTCCAGTACCTCATATGGTCCCCTGAGCATCACTGGGTGTGGCCAAAAGGGGGAGGATGAACTCAGATCAGCTACATGCAAGGCAAGATCCATATCTACTGCACAATCTCTCCTGTCCCTGTTTGTTTGTTTTTTAGCATTTCATTTCACTTATCTATTAAAGCTCATCCGATCAATTATTTCCAAAGTCTAGGGAAAAGACCGGAATATAAGTGTGTCATATATGCTTTCAGCATATTTTAGCACAACATTTAAAAGTCATGCACAATATTTAGCACAATATTTAAAAGTCATCTCTTCAACTCCACTATTCTCCCTGCATTAACAAACGCCTCAGAGACCTGGGCCCTACAAAAGCAGGATGAGAATGCTATTCGGGTCTCCCAAAGAGAAATCGAAAGAGCTATGCTTGGAATATCACGCCTCACTCAAGTGAGAGAAGGAATCTGGAGTTCCAACCTCTATCGCTGTTCCAGAGTCAGGGACGCTGTCTCATTTGCCACTGTCTGTATCACTGTCTTCCCTTTCATCATCGATTTGCTCGAGCAGGCACCAGTAACATCTCCATATGACCTGTCTCATGCAAGTAGAGCCCAAGGACACCTGTTTGCTCTAGGAACATAAAGAGCCTCAAACCATTCCATCAGGTCATGGGAATGAGGTCTATAATTGTTACTGGTATCTGGCATATCAAATACGACATGGGTAGCTTGCCAGGCTCTGCCGTGCGGGTAGCATACTCTTGTAGTAATCTCTAAATCCAGCATTTATTGATGAACCATGGCCGCAAGTGGCTGTGCAAGCTGGGCTGTGATAGGCTAGTCTGCTGGGTGGAGTTCTGACGAGGGGGAAGTCTGGATGTGGAAAATGGAGGCCCTCATGGAGTGAGGGGTTGTCTGGCTTGTTGTGAGGCTCTGCTGGGGTGGCGGGCCAGGGCTAGAACCTGCCATCCCTCCCAAGCGCCTCATGAGGCGGCTGGCTGGGCACAGTGAGAGCCAGTAGCGGCTCTGCCCCAAGTCTGTCTCATTTGCCAAGGCATCAAAAATCAGATGGGCTGGACATGTAATGCGATTTGGAGATGACTGCTGGACTAGAGCCATTACCGACTGGATCCCACAGGATGTCAAAAGATCATGTGGCCACCCACCTACAAGATGGTCAAGACCCTGAATGAACGGTTTGAGGCTCTTTGTATTCCTGAAGCAATCAGATGCCATTGGGCTACACTGGCATGTGATAGGGTCAAATGGAAATGTTACTGGCACCCACTCAAGGAAATCGATGAATAATCGATGTCAAGTGATCAAGTGATTTAAAAGTCATGAGGCCAAATAAAATTACTCAGAATAAATATAATGAGGGGAAAGGGTATAGGCTTAGACCATGAGTCATTTCTGACACAGAGAAAAGGAATTCTATAGAACTGACCAAGTAGGAGCTAAATAGCAGAGTTGTGTGACTTTATTAGTCAGGAAGAAAGTGTTTCAAGGAGGAAAATAGCAGAGTTTTCTGACTTTTTTTAGTCAAGAAGAAAGTTATTTCAGGGATGGAACTGGAAGCTATGTCAGATGTTTCTGTGAGCATCAGGACAAACCTAGCAAGTGCCCACTGGATTTGGTGATATAACATCAGTGCTAGCCTTTAAAGCAGTTTCAGCAGAGTACTGAGAAGAAATATCATAGAGGAATGAGCTCCAGGATAAGTGGGTCAGGGCCAGAGAGAAGGCGCAGTGGTTAAGGTGCTTTTCTTGCACTCAGCCAGCCCCACTCCCAAACACCATGTTTCTCTGAACAACACCAGCGGTCACTTGACCAAGTTCAAAAATAGTCCCCAGCACTACTAAATCTGACACTCCCCAAACAAAACAAAACAAAGAAAACCCAAAAAGTGAATCAAGAAGAAACACCCGTTTTTCTTGAGATTTGCTGAGAAAGCCCGTTTTTGTTTTATTTTTGTTTGTTTTTGCTTTTATTTTTTTGGGTGACACCTGGCAACACTCAGGGATTACTCCTGGCTTTGCACTCTGGAATTACTCCTGGCAGTGCTCGGGGACCATATGGGATGCCAGGGATCGAACCTGGGTCGGCAACATGCAAGGCAAACACCCTGTCCACTGTGCTATGGCTCCAGCCCCAAAACTGTTTTTTTTTTTTTGGTTTGAGAATAAGAGATGCAGGTGAGGAAGACTCACAACTTTCTCTCTTAGGCAGATAGAGTCTAGGGCAAATTGTTATTTTGGTGGGAATGAGCTAGCAGACCTATAAGCCTATAGGCATTGGTGCTTGCTTGATGTACAGAGAGATTCTGTACTTTAGGAGTCCCGGCAGAACCAAGCAGATATTCTCCTCACACAGGACTTACTGTTTCAGCATTGTTTGTTTTTTTATAAATGAAAAACAGTCAATGAATTCTGCCTAATGACAAGTACATGGTGTAAAAAGAAACTTGCGTTAATGTAAGCAGTTTTAGAAACCATACAATTGGTAGAACACTTTCCACTGTGCTGTTTCTGGCTCACCAAAACAGTAAATATTTTATTATATAATTGGAAAATAACAGCAAAACATCAATATTTAATTAGTAACATTTCAAAGAATATATACTTTACTGGGGAAATGAAATTATATAAGTTTGGGGCCAGAGAGATAGCCTAGCAGGTGTTTGCCTTGCATGCGGTCAACCCAGGTTCAATCCCTGGCATCCCGTATGGTCCCATGAGCACCACCAGGAGTAATTCCTGAGCAAAGAGCCAGGAGTAACCCCTGAGCATCGCTGGGGTGTGACCCAGAAAGCAAAAAAAAAAAAAAAAATAGAGAAATTATATAAGTTAGATGTTTCACAGCTAATCAATACATTTTTATTAAGCTGATATGCTTCAGGCACTGTCTTAGGTGCTTGAGAATATTGAGTAAAATGGTCTCTGCCCTAAAGACACAGTGCTTTGATGGGGAGACACCAGGGTTCTGTTATTTATACAGTACTAAGTGCTAAACGTAGTATTGAGGACGTAGCATTGCACTAGGAAGTACTGTGAAGAAAATAACTTGGAGTATTGTTGACAGTGGCTGGTTATCTGCTTTTGCAAAGTGATGGATAAAAGTCTCTTGGAGATGACTATTTTGTTAAAAATGATGTTGAGTGACTGGAAATATGACTGAAGTGATTGAGCTCAGGTCCAGCACCACTGTTATTGCCCTACCCACTTTTCCAGCACCACCTGAGACAGTCCTGATGACCCGAGCACCATTGGGAGTGGTCTCCACAATTTTAGCAGGGAGGGTTTTGGTTTTGAATCAAACCCAGCAGTACTCAGGAGCGACATAAGTCAGTTTGTGGAGGTGGAGGAGTTGCTTCCTACTCTAGAGGGACTATGCAGTGCAAGGGATGCAACCCTGGGCTGCAGAAAGCAAATCACATGCTCCAGCCATTTGACCTTTCTCCCTGGCCCCACACACAACTGTTTTCTTGGGGAGGGAATCTTGCCTGGTGGTACTCAAGACTTAGTCCCAGATCTGTGCTCAGGGATCACATGTTGACTATGTGCAAGACTATGTGCAACATTGGCTGGACTTGGAGCAGGGATTTGGGCCCCTCCACTCATTCCCCAGACTCTGGGTCAGTGGGCGTGGCCCTGAGCTGCCAGCCACCACAGCCAACCACCGGAAGACAGACACTCCAGATCTACAACTGCAAAGCTCAGCCTCATGTGGAGTGGCCCATGGAGTTCCTGGGGGGAAAGTAAAAGGCTCGGCCAGCCCCTGGCTGTATTCTACATAGCTCCTAGGGCTTGCTCAGCATGCAGGCGGCCATGATGGCCGGACTCAGAGGAGGGATTTGGGCCCCTCCACCCATTCCCCAGACTCTGGGTCAGTGGGTGTGGCCCTGAGCTGCCAGCCACCACAGCCAACTGCCGGAAGACAGACACTCCAGATCTACAGCTGCGCTGGTGCATGATCGAGGAGCGGCCACATAATACTCTTAGACTATACCGCATTTTAGCACCAGGTCCTTCCCAGGATCTTTCTCATTTATACACTTTAATGAACATTTTAGTTGCAACAAACTGGAGAGGTTATGGGGAATGAGGAATTATGATATCACACTAGAACTCACTATTGAATATTCACATAAAGACATCATATATCGTTAGTATCTGTAGGGCAAGCCGCAAAGTGTAACAGGAGAGAGAGAGATAAATACGGGGACAGAGACAAAGAGATAGACAGAGAAGTAAAATGTGCCTGCAATAGGGGCAGGCAGAGTTTGGGTGGTAGAGGGCGTGTTTGGGATATGGGTGGTGGGAATTTGGCACTGGTGGAGGGATGGGTGCTGGAACACTGTATGGAAGAGACTCAATTATGAACATCCTTGTAATTGTATATCTCACATGGTATAATAAAAATTAAAAAATTAAAAAAATGCAAAAATAAAATAAAATACAACAATTGCTAACAGAAAAAAAAAAGACTATGCAAGTAGGGCACACTACAGTGAGTAGTGTGCCCTACTCACTGTACTGTCTCTCCAGTCACCCACAACTTTATTTTTTTTAAATGAATAATGGCAAAGGAGGTTCAAATTTAGACAAAATCAAGTCTGAGTGTCTTGGAATGACTGTGTTGAGATGGTAACAGGATATGAAGGCTCCTGAGACTGGGGTACAGACTACTAACCCTGGAACAGGATGGTAGGAAATGTTTAATTGCTAGGAATTTATTGTATTTTGTTAACTGGGACAAAGAACTTGGATTTGCTTCACATGCAGCTGACCTCACTTCCATCACCAGCCCCAGATATGGTCACCTAAGCACTCCCAGCAATGATTCCCAAACACGGAGCAGGAGTAAACCCAGAGCATGCCATGTGTGGCCCTAAAATATACAGAACAAAAATATATCTCAACTATAGACAGACTAAATCTGAGTAGTAGGAGAAAGAAAATCATCATCAACTTCAGCAGAATTTTTAAATTTTATTTATTTATTTTGCTTTTTGGGTCACACCTGGTGATGCTCAGGGGTTACTCCTGGCTCTGCTCTCAGGAGTTACTCCTGGAAGTGCTCAGGGGACCATACAGGATGCCAGGGATTGAACCGCGGTCGATTCCCTACCCGCTGGCCCCAGCAGAACTTTTTTTAAAGTACCTATCCTGTTTTGTTTTGTCTTTAAAAGGAGTCTACTGAAAGGTTTTAAGCAAATCCAATCAATGAGAGATTAGGTAAGAGTGAGGGTACTAACAATGCAGACAGTGATGAATGGTTAGAATTTGAATATGGAGACTGGAGAGATAGTACAGCAAGGCACTTGTCTTGCATACAGCTGCCCTCACTTCCATCCCCAGCACTGGGCATGCCATGTGCAACCCTAAAATATACCAAAACAAAAAATATATCTCAACTATAGGACAGACTAAATCTGAGTGGTAAGAGAATGAGAATCATTGTCTACTTCAGCAGAATTTTCTTAAATACCTATCCTGACTAAGCTACAAAGTAAGGGACAGATGCACTCGCTGACTAAGCAGCCATGACCTACTCCACCTTCCTCACCACTTCTCATTATCTTGGTGGGTTTTTTCTGGTTGTTTGTTTTGGATTTGGTGCTACACTTGGTGTTTCTCAGGGTTTTGGGGACCATATGTAGTACCAGGGATTGAGCCAAAACTGGCCGTGGTGCAAGGGAAGCACCTTAATCTCTCTCCCTGGCCCTTATCTTGATCACTTTGAGCTTTTTCCTTTATAGAATTTAACTTATATCTTAGGATTATCACTCTAATGTAAATGTGAAATGCATTTTAAAATAATTTAAAGGATTTTAAAAAAGGAATAAGTTGTAGTAATTACAGTCAAGTACAAATGATAGTTTCCTATCTTGTTTATCTTCCTATCTTGTTTAAGGGCCCAGCTCCTAACACACTGCAACATGTCCCATAAAAGTTTTGAAACCACCTCGTTTCTTTTACCATTGTTTGATTTGGCTCTATAAGCTTGCTGCTAGCTTCCAAACTCCCATGTCCCTCCATCCCAGAAAGACTTGGTCTTAGTGAAGAAAGCAATCTGACAAGGAAATGTACAGGAGCAGGCAACAAGTGAAACATAACTGGAAACGGACTCAGAAGTTCCTGCAGAAAATTCTGAATTAGCTTGCAGATGTCTCCTTCCCTGCTAAGTTATGATGTCTCAAAAAAGCAGGAGTCACTGTTAAAAACTGCCATTTTCATGACAAATCATTAGCCTTACCACCTGCGTGTGACCCTACTCTTAACAACACGTAATACTCATAATCTCTGGGGGCCACAAACGTTCTCCAAAGGGCTTCTTCTGGAAAGAATGTGGTGGTCTCTCAAATTGGTGCTGAACCACTACACCCTCATAGTAAATGTAATGTGAAGCAGGGCCTTAGGGTAGTGACTGAGATTGGGTGAGGACTACGCCCTCAGGATGCATATTAGTGCCCTCCCAGAGGTCTCTGGAGTCCTTGCTCCCTGTCTGCCCTGCACCACGTGGGGCTATAACAAGAAGTCACAGTTGGCTGCCTGGAAGTGTTGGGGAACCACTGGGGTCCCCAACAATATCAGGACAGAAGTTCTCTTCTACCTCTGAGGCTGCTGGGAAAGGGATGAAAACGCACAAGTCCGGAGCAGTTCCAAAAAGGCTTTTAATAGTACAAGAGCTCTACCACCGCAGTCCAATATAATGAAAGAACTCTAGCTCTGGTCAGAACTTAGGCCATACACGAGAACCCAAGTCTCCCACCAAAGAGGATCCCACCAGAGAGAGAGTCCTACCAGAAAGAAGAGGGTCCTACCAGAAAGAAGTCCTACCAAAGAGGATCTCACCCGAGAGAGAGACCTACCGAAAAAATGGGAGAGTACTTCAAGTCAGTCCTCTTATTACACCAAAGTAATCCTAACTTCAGGGAGGGTCTTGTCAACAAAGAACCCTAAACAGCTTCTAGATAGTAGAATGTCGGGAGTGCCGCAGGGGTCCCCCGACAGTGTTGGGAAGCGAGTTCCCTTCTACCTCCGAAGCCGGCGGGAATGGATGAAGACTCAGGAATCCAATGCAGTTTTAAAAGGGCTTTACTATCACAGGATCCAATATACAATCCAAGAGCAGGGAAAACCTCCGGACTCTGGGTTCCCAGCTAGGCCCCAGCCAGGTGTAGGCCAAGATGGCTGCCACCACGTGTTGAGGCCCAACAGAGAATGTAGAGGACGGAGAAGCAAAACACCAAGGGAAGCCGAAATGGCAAAAGGGGGAAAAGAGAAGAGAGCTTCTTTCTTGCAGCTTATTTTATAGCTAGAAATCCGCCCAAACTCCCCAGCCCAGCCCATTCTGGGCTGGGCTATCTAGAGATGAAAACAGGAAAACAGCTCCATAGAATGTAGCAACTTCAGGAGACCATCTGGTTGTTTACAAGGACCCAGAGCTAATTAAAAGCCTCCTAGCAGAGCTGGGAGAAGCTACAAGCCAAATGTAACTTCCCCTGGCAGGAAGGATCAAATGCCCTCAGGTAATTTCTCCCAGCACCTCACCTAATATCTTAAGCCAAGATCTGCCTGGAATTGCCTTTATAGGGTAGAGAAGGGGGTTTCTGAGATGGCATGTCTCTGTACCAAAGACCAATACTAATGCCAGTTAAATATTTCTCCAAGCCTTCACAAGAGTCTCGCCTACTTCACGGTAGTTTTGTATTTTAGTTGCCTTTGAGTTATCAGGGAGCCATGCTTGCTTGCTTGGAGGCAAACAGCATTTCTCTCTGGTCTAATTACTTAGAGATCCAACGTGGCCAGGCAGATATGCTGGTAAGATCTAGCTAGTCCCACGATGCTTGTGGTAGCATGAGAGAATATTTATACCAGCCAGTACAGAATACGTGGTCAGATAAGACTGCCACATTCAGACTATCCCCCTATCTATGAAGTGACCGGCAGGAGGCAATCCAGGGCAGATGCAGAGGCCTAGGCTTTTAGGTGTCCTGCAACAGTAGAAGAGTGTAGAAGGGTGGTGCCACACCCTGTTTATAGGTATAAACAAAGGATTATCCCAAGGACTAATTCCTTCTTCCAAAATTATCTCTTATGTAAAACACTGGGGGTGGGGGCTGGTATAAAATCACTTGTCACTTGTTACTTGTCTTCCTGTTCATTGTCGATTTGCTCGAGCGGCACCAGTATCATATCCATATGTCCTGTCACATGCTAGTAGAGCCCAAGGGCATCTACTTGCTCCAGGAACATAAAGAGCCTCAAACCATTCCATCAGGTCATGGGAATGAGGTCTATAATTGTTACTGGTATTTGGCATATCAAATACAACACGGGTAGCTTGCCAGGCTCTGTCGTGTGGGTGGGATACTCTTGTAGTTACCTCTGATCTCAAGCATTTATTGATGAACCCTGCGGCCTTAAGCAGCTGTGCGAGCCGGGCTGTGATCAACTCATCAGTCTGATTGGAAGACCCACTCCCGGCGCCTCTCGTGGGGCCCAAGTCCTTCTGGTATAAAGTAATGCATCTTAATTTCATGGTTTTCATGTCATCTAGATGGTACCCAAAAGGTCCTTTTTTATTTATTATCTGCACCAGGGTGATTCTGATTGTTCTGGAGGATTCTGAAAGGGTCATACTCGCCTGCCTGAGGGCAAACTAGTATGATCCTTCCTATAATCTTAAAGATAGTCTCAACGTAGTCAGGGTGGTAGTCTCCTGGTCAATTCTAACTATCCCATGCTGGGTGCAGTGGGTATAAAGAGGAGCTGTGCCCAATCTAGAAAACATAGAAGTCTAAGTAGGTGTATAATAATAAGTCAGAAGTTACTCATTCAGAGTCAAGGTGAATTCTATAGCTGCCACACCCTCCATCAGTGTTTATATAGAAGAGAGATCTCATTAGTATGAACCTTGGTTTAAGAATATGTAAATAGATTAAGCTCTGAGTGGGTAAAACAGCAAAAACTCACAAGCTAGCTAGGCCTGTCATGGAGGCGTCTCCAGAACCCAGCTATGCTAGCACCCTTGTCTCGGGCTTCTGTCTCCCATAACTATAAGAAATAACCGTGTGTTGTTGATGTCACTCAGTTGATTGTATTTTTGCTAATATAGGGTAGGTGGTAATCATTTGAGTCTGTGTGGGCCATCTGGCTTTGACACAATTCCCCCAGTTCAGCTGTTGTAGTGCAAAAGCCATGACTGATAAAACTGAGTGAGAATGATGTGGGTATTTTTTTTGTTTTGATTTGGGGGCCACTACCAGCAGTACTCAGGGCTTACTCCAGGCCCTGCACTAAGGGACCACTCCTGCTGGGCTCAGGGGAATTATATGGAGTGGCAGGGATTGACCGCAGGTCAGATGCGTGCACATGACTTATCTGTTGTGCTATTTCTCTGACCCCAGAGAATCACTGTGTTTTGATAAAACTTTATTTACAAAATCAGAAATGACATGGATTTGGCCCTCTGAGCCATGGTTTAATAATTTGTGAGTTTATATTTGACAGACATGGGGGCAGAGCTGCTACTGGCTCTCACTGTGCCCAGCCGCTCATGAGGCGCCCGGGAGGGATGGCAGGTTCTATCCCTGGCCCACCACCCAGGCAGAGCCTCACAACAAGCCAGACGAACCCCCACTCCATGAGGACCTCCATTTTCCACATCCGGACTTCCCCTCGTCAGACCTCCACCCAGCAGACCAGCCTATCACAGCCCGGCTCCGCGCAGCCGCTTGCAGATTCGAGATACACCCTGCTGCTGTCTTTTTCATCAATAAATGCTGGATTTTGAGATGACTACAAGACTATGCTCTCCGCATGGCAGAGCTTGGCAAGCTACCCGTGTCGTATTTGATATGCCAGATACCGGTAACAATTATAGACCTCATTCCCATGACCTGATGGAATGGTTTGAGGCTCTTTATGTTCCTGGAGCAAGCAGGTGCCCTTGGGCTCTACTTGCATGAGACAGGACATATGGAGATGTTACTGGTGCCCGCTCAAGCAAATCGATGATAAATGGGAAGATAGTAATACAGTGACAGTGATTGGCTTTCCAATGCTGGGCTATGCTATTTATAAAATATAGCTAGAAGGAACCATCATCTACCTACTCCTTGAAGTAAACTATTAAGAGTTAATTTGGGGGTTTTATTTCCTCTTTTTTTATTTATTAAGAAAATCTTTTGTGGGTTCAGAGAAATAGTACCAGAGATAGGGTGCTTGCCTTGCAGGCAGCCAACCCTGTTCTAATGCCCAGCATCACCAATAGGCCCTGAGAACTGTCAAGAGTGATTCCCAAGTATCACCAGTGGACTCTGAGCACTGTCAGGAGTGAGTCCCAAGCATCATCAATGGGCCCCGAGCATTGTCAGGAGTGATTTCCAACCAAATGTGTTGTATTAGGCCAATATACATGTTGCTGTATGGCTGTGTTGTCTGGAAATAGACATGCCAAAGAGAAGCAAAGGAATCCTTCTGGTGTCCTGGGAAAGGCAGCTCTGTTCTGATGGCCAGAGCGGAGGGATCCTTGTAATATCCTGGGAAGGGCAGCTCATTTTTAAAAAAATTTTTTATTATACCACCGTGAGACATACAATTACAAAGGTGTTCATAATTGGTTCTTGGTAATACAGTATTCCAGCACCCATATCCCTCCACCAGTGCCCCATTTCTACCACCAATGTACCCCACGCCCCCGCCGACCCCCCAGGCTGCCTCAATAGCAGGTACCCCCCATTTTCATTTTCTCTCTCTGTCTCTCTCTCTGTCTCTGCATCTCTCTCCCCTCTTCTTTTATACATTGTGGCTAGCCCTGCAGATATTTAGTTTATCACTTAAGTCTCTTTGTGTATATTCAATGGTGAGTTTTAGTCTGCCATTACCATTTCCCACATTTAGTAAAACACTGGTATCTATTTATATCCTATTAATGAATGCAGTCATTCTATATCTGTCCTTTTCTTTCTGACTAATTTCACTCAGCATGATAGTCTCCATGTCCATCCATTTGCAGGTAAATTTCATAATTTCGTCTTTTCTGACAGCTGCATAGTATTCCATAGTGTAGATGTACCACAGTTTCTTTAGCCAGTCCTCTGTTCTCGGGCATTTAGGTTGTTTCCAGATTCTAGCTATTGTGAATAGTGCAGAGATGAATAAAGAAGTACAGATAGTGTTTCTGCTATGTGTTTTTTGGTCTCTCGGGTATATTCCCAGGAGTGCTATTGCTGGATCAAATGGGAGCTCAATATCTAGTTTTCGGAGGAATGCCCATATTGTTTTCCAAAAGGGCTGGACCAGTCGGTACTCCCACCAACAGTGGATGAGAGTCCTTTTTCCCCACATCCACGCCAGGACCGATTGTTCTTGCTGTTTTGGATGTGTGCCAGTCTCTGTGGTGTGAAATGGTACCTCATTGTTGTTTTGATTTGCATCTCCCTGATGATTAAAGATGAAGAGCACTTTTCATATGCCTTTAGGCTATTCGGATTTCTTCGTTTTGGAAGCTTCTGTTCATTTCTTCTCCCCCATTTTTTGATGGGGTTGGCTGTTTTTTCTTGTGAAGGGCTACCAGTGCCTGATATATCCTGGATATTAACCCTTTGTCAGATGGGTATTGGGTGAATATCCTTTCCCACTCTAGGGCAGCTCATTTCTGAAGGCCAGAGTGGATAAGTTACAGCAAACAGGAAGTGGCTCAAGAGACCTGGCACATGCCTACTCCACATGGACCCGGGGCACTGCCTGTTGTGACTGTAGTGACTGATCCCTTAGTGTGTGACCCCCTCCTCAACACACAGTTAAAAGGGGGAAAGCAAATGAAAGCAGTTTATTGTGTAAGAAAACCTGGTAGGAATCATGGAAAATATTTCATTTTACCTCTTGTTGCACCTTTGTGCCATTCCAGTCACTGATTTTACTTAACTGAGGGTTGCTGAATGTCCTCTGCAAGGTGCAGTGCTTGGCAGGGCCTACAGAGACCATCCTTCAACTAGGAAAAAGTGCCGAGTAGAAATGACCAGTGTCTGCTGCTCTGAATATCTAATGTATTTCCTGGCATGGAGGAGATGCTCAATAAATATCTGTGGCAGAATTAATATCTCCTAGTGTAAATCAATACATTGATATTGTTTGTAAATGTATCATCTTATGGACTCAATTAGCGTGAATCAATGGACAGATTGATCAATAAAACATACCAGTGTCTTGCCATAAACCCAAGGTGATTTCAAATAGCCTGATAATTTAAAGATTTGTAATAAGATTACTGAAATAGCTCTGCCTTTCTCATCCTGCCAACTTAGCTCTGAAATGTTCAAAAGAAAGTGATTGAATTAAATAAATGTATAATGGCCTCATTTAGGATAATAAGTTTATTTAAGTTCAAACAAATATTTTTGGTTAGCGTCCAGTGAATATCTGCTGACCAATAAAGCAAATTTAACATTTCATTTTGAACATATACTTAGTTTGTTGTTTGTAGTAATACCATTTTTATACCTGAGAAGATGAATCTGAAAGAAATCGGATCATCTATTTAAGGTAAATCCTATCTTTCATTGTTTCTGTATCAGACATTAAGTCTTGGCTAGGAAACTAGTAGTTGTTAGTGTGATGTCTTAGGTAAGATTATCACTGTATCACTGTCTTCCCGCTCATCTTCCATTTGCTCGAGTGGGCCCAAGTAACATCTCCATATGTCCTGTCTCATGCAAGTAGAGCCCAAGGGCATCTGCTTGCTCCAGGAACATAAAGAGCCTCAAACCATTCCATCAGGTCATGGGAATGAGGTCTATAATTGTTACTGGTATTTGGCATATCAAATACAACACGGGTAGCTTGTCAGGCTCTGCCGTGCAGGTAGCATACTCTTGTAGTCATCTCAAAATCCAGCATTTATTGATGAACTGTGTGGCCAAGCGGCCGCTAGCCGGGCTGTGATAGGCTGGTCTGCTGGGTGGAGTTCTGATGAGGAGGAAGTCCGATGTGGAAAATGGAGGTCCTCATGGAGTAGGGGACCGTCTGGCTTGTTAGGCTCTGCTGGGGTGGTGGGCCAGGGCTAGAACCTGCCATCCCTCCCGGGCACCTCATGAGCGGCTGGGCACAGTGAGAGCCAGTAGCAGGTCTGCCCCCATGCTGTCTCTGGATTAGCATACCTGGGCCGGATTAAAAAGACTGCAGCAGGGTGGATCTTGATGAGCCAGGCTGTGATAGGCCGGTCTGCTGGGTGGAGTTCTGAGGAGGGGAAGTCTGGATGTGGAAAATGGAGGTCCTCATGGGGGGGGGGGGGGGGGGGTCGTCTGGCTTATTGTGAGGCTCTGCTGGGCCAGATTAAAAAAAGACTGCAGCAGGGTGGATCTCGATGAGCCGGGCTGTGATAGGTTGGTCTGCTGGGTGGAGTTCTGATGAGGAGGAAGTCCGGATGTGGAAAATGGAGGTCCTCATGGAGTAGGGGGTCATCTGGCTTGTAAGATTATAAAATAATCTTGTAAGGTAAGATTATATGTCCTCTTATATAAACACCCCTTGCCATTGAATTGTTTCACTTTTGTCCCAGACAAAGCTGACTTTATCAATTAGTATTCTTTTTTATTTCATTCTCTCTTCCAAGATATCAATAGTGACTTCTTGCCCTAATGTACATCAATTTTAGTTTATTCGGTAGCATTAAGGAATTAGCATTTTAAAAATATCTTATGTGTGAGCTTGATATGTCAAATACCAGTAACAATTACAGACCTCATTTCCATGACCTGATGGAATGGTTTGAGGCTCTTTATGTAACTGGAGCAAGCAGATGCCCTTGGGCTCTACTAGCATGAGACAGGACATATGGAGATGTTACTGGTGCCCGCTCGAGCAAGTCGATGATGAACGGAAAGACAGTGATACAGTGATGTGTGAGTTGCCATATTGTTATCATTATCATTGCTGGGATTTTTTGAGCAAATATTAAGTGCCAAGCACTATTTCAAAGTTTTACATATGTTTTCTCATACATGCCTCTCAGCTACTCTTCCAGGAGTTACTACTATAAATAGCAAATATTGTGCTGTATATCTATTGTCCTCTGGGTGATTGCATTAAGGAAACAGCAGCTTCTAAGTCTGTAAAAGGAGAAGACTTGGGACAAATTGGCCAGGAGAATGAATGAGAATTTTCCAATGTAGAGAGAAGGAGATTCCTGGAAATTGAAGTTTTTGTATCTTCCTAGGCAGGGAGGTTTGAAAGAGTGACAGTTGTTCCAGCAATACTAAGTTTGGTATAGCAAGAGTTTAAGAGTGCAAAGAGAAGGGAGATGAAAAGGTAGATTGACAAGCGGCTGGGGAAGCTGGAACTCGCTCGCCCGGGCTCAGCTGACTATGGGGCCCCCGGGAGGACAGATGGGTTTTGGGAGTGGGCCCATCACCTCTGGGGGTCCTGAGCAGCCGAATGGGACTCACCCACCACACTAGCCGCCACCTTTGCTGTCCAGACGCTGGGAAACTGCCTTACAACCAGATTAACAGAGTAAAACCAGTTTGAGCCCAGGTAGGAGGCTCCCAAAGGCGGGAATCACTGGGAATTCATCAAATGGAGTCAGGGGTCGGCCATTCCTCCCTCCCCCCATTTTGTCGAGCTGCCCTGGGGCCACCAGCCATAGCATGAAGAGCCTCACAAGCGGCTGGGGAAGCTGGAACTCTCTGGGCCCAGAGAGAGCCCAGCTGACTATGGGGCCCCGGGAGGACAGATGGGTTTTGAAAATGGGCCCATAACCTCTGGGGGGTCCTGGAAGCAGCCGGATGGGACTCGCCCACCACACTAGCTGCCACTTTCACTGTCCGGACGCTGGGAAACTGCCTCACGACCAGATTAACAGAGCAAAACCAGTTTGAGCCCAGGTCGTGCGGCGCGCAAGCGGCTGCACAGTCCATTAAAATAGTGGAAACAGTAATGTCCTTTAATGCACTGCATTCCACAATGTGCAGGAAAGTTGGCGGGAGGGAGAGATAAAGAGAGAAATGACATACAGAACCCTCCAAGTAGTTTAGGTGGGGGAGGGGGAGGGAGGTGGGGACATTGGTGATGGGAGATGGGTTTGGGTGGAGGGATGGGTGTTGGAACACTGTAGAACCAAAACTCTACATGAGCATCTTTCAATTGTATGTCTAAAATGGTGTAATAAAATTTGGGGGGGAAAAATTAAAAAAAAAAAAGAAAAGGGAGATTAGCCTTATGTAGTGAGAAGTCCAAATTGATTTTGAATCTGGGATATATAAGAAAAGCTATTTATACTTTAGAAAGTTAATTATGTCAGCTGGTTGAAGGACAGTACAGAGAAAAGGACGTACTTAGGGGCAACAAATCTTTGCATTTCTTCAAATGAGAAATAAAAACTTGAACTTAAAGCTGTGTAGGCATGTCAAATGGTTCAAAATCCAGAATTTAATTCTATTTAATTTATCAAATATTAACTGAATGTCAGTGATATACCCAATTGTTACACAGTGATTCAAAAGGGTTTAAAAAAAGTCTCTGATCTAGAGGAATTTTCTGTCTAGTGGGAACAAAAAGTAGTAGTTACATGTTATAATAATGGCTTGCATAAACATGTAAAAGGGCAAAGATGAGGGGTTCATAACCCAGGTAGAAATCATGAAGGCTTTCTGGAAAAGACACAGCCAAGTGGAATATAGAAGAATAAATAAAAACAAAAATAGTTACTGTCAGGAATGCCGCAGGGGTCCCCAAAAAGTGTCAGGACAGAAGTTCTCTTCTACCTCCGAGGACACCGGGGAACAGATGAAAACTCACAAGTCCGGCGCAGTTCCAAAAAAGGCTTTTAATAGTACTGAAAGCTCTTCCACAGCCCTCCAATATAATGAACGAACTCTAACTCTCCTCCGAATTTAGACCATACAAAAGAGCCTGAATCTTCCACCAAAGAGAGAGGATCTCACCCGAGAGGAGTCCTACCCAAAAAAAAGAGCAAAAAGTCCAAAAGCGAAGGGACCTCAAGTCAGTCCCCTTATATACATCAAAGTAATCCAGGGAGGGTCAGGGAGGTGACAGGGAGGTGTCAACAAACACTAAACAGATTGTAGAAGGTCGGTGCCACACCCTATTACAGGTATAAAAAAAGATTAAGGACTAATCTCTTCTTCTGAGATTATCTCTTATGTAAAACACTGGAGAAAGAGAGAGAGCTGGTATAAAGTAATGCATCTTAATTTCATGAGCTTCATGTAATCTAGATGGTACCCACAAAGTCCTTCTTATTTATTATCTGCACCAGGGTGATTCTGAGTATCTTGTTCTCTGTATACTGAAAGGGTCACACTTGCCTGCTTGAGAGCAAACTAGTATGATCCTTCCTATAGTCTTCCTATAGTCTCAACGTAGCCAGGGTGGTAGTCTCCTGGTAAATTCTAACTGTCCCACGCTGGGTGCAGTGGGTATAAAGAGGAGCTGTGCCCAATCTAGAAAACATAGAAGTCTTAGTAGATGTATAAATCAGAAGTTATTCAGTCAAGGTGCCTTCTGTAACTGCCATACCATATAGCAGTGTTTACATAAAAGACAGGTCTCATTAGAATGAACCTTGGCTTAAGTAGATTAAGCTGTGAGTGGGCAAAACAGCAAAGTTCCCAAACTAGCTAAAGCTGTCATCCAACAAGTTACATTTTGTTAAATCCATGAAACATAATCTTAGTCTCCTTTAATTTAATTATTTTTGGTACCAGGAATCCAACCCAAACCTAACACATACAGAGTATAAGTGCTTCTACTAAGCTGTCTCTGCCCTAATCTAAATTTTTAAGAAGTATGTGAAATTTTTATTCACTTTCTCTTTACATCCTTTACCAGAATTACTAAGGATTAACAAAAGTTCATTGATACTGATATGATTTATCCTTCTTATATCTTGCTCTCCTGAAATGTTAGAAAAAATCTTGAGAAAAGGTAGGTGTGAGAGTTAAAGGAAATTTCAGTTAATTAACAGCATTAAAAACAAGCTTGTCATAATGGTGAAGACTTAAATTCTAATTTGCTTTTTTTGGTATAATGTTAATTGGCTTACCTAATTAAAAATTTAATACTAAACAGTCCAGTTTCTATCAATATGGTGAAAATTTTGTACTTAGAGAATTTCCTTCATAAATTAAATAAATTCCTATGCCATTTAAAAATGTAACTGCAAGGCTGGAGAGATAGTGTAGCAGGTAGGGCATTTGCCTTACACATTGCCAGCCCAGGTTTGGTTCCTGGTATCCCATATGGTCTCCTGAGCGCCACAGGAGTGAGAATGAGAACCAGGAGTAAGACTTGATCACAACTGGGGACAGCTCAAATACCAAAGCAAAAATAAAAATGTAACTGAACATACTCTAGTTACCAATATGAATACTTCATTTCTAATATGTTCTTGTGTGTGCTGTTGCTGTATTCAGGGGAGAAAGTTAATCATCAGCACCACTTCCCCGATGCTCAGTATTGGCTCACTTCTGCCCAGGATTGTTTCATCTCTGAAGACGCCACAGCCATCCTTGATGTATTGTCAATTCTTTGAAGTCACACTTAGTCTTACATCATCAGTATTCAGAATCAAAGCTGAAATGACTATCTGCTCCCATGTAATTCCTACTAGGGAACTCTTATTGTCCATACCAATAGACTGCTAATACACTAGATTTACTTATTCATTATTACTGTTTTGGTTTTTAGGCCACATCCAGTGGTACTCAGGGCTTACTCCTGGCTTTTTGCTCAGAGATCACTTCTGGCAAGGCTCAGAAGACCATCTGGGGTATTGGGGACAAAACCCACTGTAGAATCGCTCTAGCCCTACACTAGATTTTTTGAGGGACATATGAGCAACTATTATGTGTACACACACATATATATGAATATATTTCACATATATCTCACTTAAATAATTGTAAATCACTGTATCACTGTCTTCCCATTCATCATCGATTTTTTTTGAGCGGGCACCAGTAACATCTCCATATGTCCTGTCTCATGCTAGGACATCTGCTTGCTCCAGGACCATAAAGAGCCTCAAACCATTCCATCAGGTCATGGGAATGAGGTCTATAATTGTTACTGGTATTTGGCATATCAAATACAACACGGGTAGCTTGCCAGACTCTGCCGTGCGGGTAGCATACTCTTGTAGTCACCTATGATCTCAAGCATTTATTGATGAACCACATGGCCGCTTGTGATCAGCTCTTCTGCTGGGTGGAGTTATTTCTTTCCATTTTGCGATAGTTTGATGAATATTTTATCAGTGATCAGCACCTCTCAGAACATAAGTATCTGGTCAGGAGACTTCTGTTTATACCCAGGATCAGAGAATACTGAGTATACCTCCATACTTTTCTTTGTTTTCTAGTCTCTTTTCTTTAAACAAAGAAGCTCCTTGAGAGCAAAGACCGCATCTTGACATCCCGGAGTGAGGCCACGAGCAACTTCCGCAGAGATATTTATTCGTTTATTGATGCCCAGTTGCCATGCTACAGCCATTGACACAATCAGAAAAGGTGTAAACATGCACTGATGTCCCTGGGAGGTGACCCTCACCAGGGGACAAGGGACTCTTCACTCCCATCCCGGGCCCCATCGGGACAGTTTCTTGGAGTGGCCGGGAGCATCTGTCCCCTTGAGAAGAACAGAACCTCGTGGTGGCCCCTATAGAGGGCAGCTGTACAGGGAGAGGTGTTTGAAGATTCTCAAAATAATTGTAAATTATAAATATACAATATAAAATTGTAAATATTGACTACTGTTGCAGGACTCCTAAGGGCCGCTGCATCTGCTCTGGATTGCCTCCCGCAGATCACTCCGTAGATAAGGGGGTAGTCTAAATGTGGCAGTTTATCCGACCATGTATGCTGTACTAGCTGGTATAAATATTCTCCCATGCTATCACAATCATCGTGGGACTAGCTAGATCTTACCAGCATATTAGCCTGGCCACGTAAGGACACCTAAGTAATTAGACCAGAGAGAAATGCTGTTTGCTTCCAAACAAACAAGCATGGCTCCCTGATAAAATATAAAACTACAATGAAGTAGAGGAGACTTGTGAAGGCTTGGAGAAATATTTAACTGGCATTGGTGTTGATCTTTGGTACAGTGACATGCCATCTCAGAAACCCCCTTCTCTACATTTCAAAGGCCTTCCCTTCCCGGCCCAAAACATTAGCACAGTAAAGGCCCTAGGTGAGATGCAGGGAGGGGTTACCTGAGGGCATTGGACCCTCCCTGCTTTCCATAACAATGGGAGGAAGGTCTGAGTTGGGGGTATAAACTTGCCGGTTCCACTCCTCCCGGGTTTCTTCTTCCCGGTGGGATCTCGCCTTGTGAGCGTTTATTCCCCTTGGAAGTTTCACACGTGGTGGTCGCCATCTTGGCCTACACGTGGCTGGGGTTCTAGCCTGGAATCCTAAGCATCGGGTTTTTCCTTTTGCTGATTTGTATGCCTGAACCTGTGATAAGTAAAGTCTTTTAAAACCTCACCGGATCCCTGAGTGTTCATCCATTCCTCGCCGGCTTCGGAGGTAGAAGGGAACTCGCTTCCCGGCACTGTCGGGGACCCCGCTGA